>ML830112.1:41665-57006 GCA_009831015.1 Picea engelmannii | reverse complement strand
AAAAAAAAAAAAAAAAAGGTGCCCCAGGGGCCTAGGACAAAAAGTGACCTAGGGATAGCCGTGATGTAGGCGGCGGGATGCTGATCCCGTGGCTGAAGACGGCTCGAAAAACGGACGTTGTGGGCTCCCGGAATGGTGAGTGGAAGTTTGGCAAAAACCCTATATATAGTTGTAGGGCCCACATTGCCACCTCATTTGTACCTGATGCTACAGTGACTGGACGAGAAAATTCAGAGGATATTGAGTGATTCTGGGAGCACAAGGTACCTGATCGACAGCGTGCGAGTTGGGTTGGCCGTGTTCAACTGTTCAAAATTTTGGTATTGTTGAGCAGCAGAGGGTTGAACAAAGTTTACCCCCGCATGTGGATGTGGTGGAGCCATGGGTTGTGGAGGAACCGGAAAGGGAAAGTATGGATTTTGTGGTGGTACCGATCCATAGGGTACATAGGAAGGTGTCGTTCTTTCACTAGTACTATAAGCTGATGTTGAGGGGGTACCACTGGTTGAGGGAATAGGTGGATGTATGGGAGGTGTCGGTGGTGGTCCACTAATGGGTGGAGGTATAGCAACAGGATATGGTTGTTGATAAGGGTGTGGGGGGAAATAAGGAGTGCCCCCATATGCCGACGGCTATTGAGGTGTTCCATACATCGGTGGTGGTTGGGGTTGTGGACCATGGTGTGTGGTGGCACCTATTAGTCTGTTTGCTGAGTGAGACATCCCAGGTTTGTCCTGGTCAAATGGCACAGGTTTTGGGAGATCAGGAAGTACAGTGTACAAGTATCCTGACTGTGCGTAAATGAGGTCATATTGTTGAGCGTTGCTGATGGCTTCCTCTTCAGATTGTGGGAAGGTAGAAGCTACATCCTTACCAAGGAGAGCAACAAGTGATCTAAGGAACCAGTCAAGGCATTGTTGTTTGGTGGTTTCTGCTTTACACAAACTACGTCGCCTATGCCACTCATGAATGTGGTCAGCGATGTGGGTGGCTGAGGTCTGTTTTAAATTGGACAGTAGTTCTAGACCATTGTCATGGCGGATGGGTAATTGGAAGAAAGTTAAGAACACTTTGGCCAAGGACTCAAAGGTTGTGTGGGATCCTGATTTTTCTTCGACATACCATTTGGCTGATGGGCCAGTAAGTGTGCGTTGAAATAATCGCAGTCTGATGGAGTCATCCATGATGCTATTAGAAGAACACCATAGATGAAAGGTCATGACATGATTGGCGGGGTCATCCCCTGCCTTTCCTTCAAACTTTGGTATGTCTGAAGGAAGTTTGGTTGTCATTGCAGGCCATGCGGCATCATGCAATATAGGATCATTGGTAAGCTTGGTGAGATCCGGTATGTTGAGAGAGGCCAAGTATGGCATCTGTAATGGGGTAGGAATGTTAGTTCCAGCCATAGTGTGTTGCGAATCTGACCCTTGATGGGGACTAGGTGGGTTGGTGCTCCCTCCTTGAGAGGAAGTGGGTCCCCCGCTTCCGTGCAAAGGAGAGCGAGTGACTGTGTGACTTTGGGAATTGGACCCAAGTAAGGTAGAACCAAGCAAATATGATCCTAAGATGGTAGAACTCACAGGAGTGTGTGAAGGAGGTACTGATGAATGAGTACGACCAGATACTCCCCCTAAAATAGGAGGAAGGTTGAGCAAGCATAGAGAACGACGGGGGTTCTGTGGTTCCCCTATGATGTCAGACTAATTGTGTGAAAATGTGTGCAACAAATGGTGAGAGAAATATAGAACCAAGAGTCTTTGTTGTGACTGTTTTACACAATATTTATATCAACGTCAAACTGTAATTAGATGTGCATCATACATAAATGAGAAAGAAACATATATGTGGGTAAGAGGGTTTTGTCCACGTGGGGGAATAAAAAAGAAAGCAAATACTCGTGTCCTAGAATATGTAACATCCTTCCTCTCAAATAGCACTGGACCTTCCAATAGCTCTCAACAGTGGGGTCTGAAGTCACCGGAAGAGACACTAGTGAAGGATGNACAAAATCCAATCAAGGTGCGATTGCAGCCCACAACCGCCACCTGGGTAGATGTCCTAAAATTGGTCACTAGGTACCTCGGTCCAAGTGCGGCATTTAGATTTTCGGCCTAATAAATGGGTCACGGGTTGGATCCCATCCAAGAGGTGGGTGCCTCAAGGGGGGACGCACAGAACAACCGGACCTCGGCCTTCGACCCTTCATGGGTATCTCCTTGCCTTATGGTGATTGGAACGCTGGACTTGGAGGATTTGAAGTTCCCTAATCGTCAACTTCTATGTTTGAAAATGTGAGAACCAAATAACGGGGGGTTATTTGGATGCCTACCCCCGAAATCCTACCTAGACTAAAATTTTCTTTTGGCACCTCCTGTGGTGGACAACTTAGTGAGTTGTTAGAAATATTTTAGATGAATTGATTTGTGAGGCTGGGGGTGAAAACCAACCTCGTTTGATTAAAAGTGGGAGTGGATAGTCCTATCAATAAAAGATGGGGTGT
Source organism: Picea engelmannii (assembly GCA_009831015.1). Lineage (NCBI taxonomy): Eukaryota > Viridiplantae > Streptophyta > Pinopsida > Pinales > Pinaceae > Picea > Picea engelmannii. The sequence continues at coordinate 54,503 of ML830112.1, read as the reverse complement.
TTTCAGAATCCCTTTTGAGGAGACCTACTTAGACCACCACGTTTCGAGATGAGGCTATGTGAGTGAAAAAGTGGCTTTTGTGTGTGAGTGAAAAGTGTACCAAATTTTAGTTATCTAGATGTCACCTTGCAGCATGTGGACATCGCTTGGTCCTTTACAAGAGTTTGATTACCTAAATAGCTAGATGTCATTGGTACAACCTTGCGGAATTTTAAAATCCCTAGGACACTAGCATGTGGACATTGTGTTCCGTTACTATCCTTTAACTCCCTATGTGTGAGTTAATCTAGAAAAGCATGAAACTAGCCTAGATTGAACATGTGGACATGTGTGGGCCCGTTACAAACTTTTAAACTCTCCTAGTTTTTTGATCTAAGAAAGAAAAATTGCAACAACTATCCTACTTTTGTGACATGTGGGCATGTATGGGCCCGTTACAAATTTAGGATATGTTTGAAAAATGAAACTAAGAGGTGTCTCAAAAGAGCCTTTGTCCTCTCCTAAAAGTTTTGAAATTTTGTTAAGGGAGATGAAACCGTTTTCGCAATCCTTTTCTAGTTCTCAAGATCGCTTAATGGCGCGAGAGAAGAGCATACTCAAGATTGTTACTTCAATTTATAGTCCCAAATGTGAGTTTAGATGTGATTATAATTGATGTTCAACTTAGATTTATAAACCAAAGCAAGCCATCCACGTGGCAAAAAGAAAATAAGGGAAAATGATTTTTATCCACCTAAGTGCCTATGTTTGTTTGATTTATCCCCTTTATAAGTTGAGGGGTCTAAGTGGTACAGTATTTAGAGCATGCATATCATCATTCTTAAGCAGGAAAATGATTTTTCCCCACATCCAAGAGCTTACAATGTCAAATTGAGATCAGATGCATGCCACACAGTGCATACACAGGTGCACAGAGCGCACGGGCACTGTAGAAATTGAGGGAGAAAGTGCATGCACACAGAGAGAAAATGTTGCACAGGTGCATGCACGCACAATGCGCGCCTGTGGAAAAAAACTGAGAAGAAAAATCCGGATGGATTTCTCCCAATCTTCTGGTGAATTGACTGGTTAGTAGGTCGGCAGAGGCCGGTTTGTGGACCTGCAAGTTAATGTAATTAAAAGGAAAGAAAAATGAACCCAAATGAGGGAAGAATTGATACCTAACTCCCCAGTATGGTCGCCAATCTGTTTGCACCCAATTCATCACTTGGTGAGCAAATCGAGGGTGCTTACATGCCCAGTTAGGCTCTGCTAGGCATGACAACTGTAAAAGGAAAGGTTAGAAAGAGAAATAACAGAACTATAAACAATAAATAGATTAAAACAAACTAAAACTATGAACATATAAAAAAAAATGAAAAGTAAATACAAATGGACCAATATCACCAATGTATAAGTTGATTTATTGATGAAATCCAAAGGCACAATGAATAAAGGGGACTTGGGTCCCTTCTTTCTCCAATGGAAGGCTCTTGAGGCCCTCACTAGCTTGCTCTCCTTACAATGAAAATATGAAAATGTGGGTGAAAGAACTCCAAGCTTATCCACTCAAGGGAGAGAGAGGGATAGCTCTTGTGAAAGGATGCCTATGTGTTCTTGTCAAAGAATGAGTCCTTAACAATCTTAGCAGCATAACAATGCATAGAATTCCTTGAGAAAGTGATGGTTATTCATGGCTTTTTATAGCCTAGCATTGGGTGTTTATGTAACCTCTTTAGAGTGTGAAAAGGGGATCTTTAGGGCTCAATTAGGTCTTTGACCAGCCCACCATGCGTATTGAGCTCGGATTTGGTGTCAAATCGACTTGGGAGCTGATCCATTAGTGGTTGGGAGGCCGACCAATTTCAATAAATGTGTCATTTAGCAGGTGCGTGGGTTTTTCGCCCAATCGTTGCACATCGTGCGTGCATGCGCGCATTGTACATTGCTATTACGCGCATATGCGCACGCACCCTGGTTCTGTAAAGCGCCCTTCAATTTTGGTCATTTTGTATAGTTTTTGACCCTTTTGCAATGCTGTGGAATTAATCCTATGCCATGAATGACTTCAGTCCTGTTTTGATGATGCGGATTTCTTGTCGCCATGTGTGGATGAAATTTCAGTGATAACACAAAGACTAATTATTCTGTAATAGAGAATAGGACCTTATTCCCCAAAGCAGGAATCTTCAACACCTGTCTCTAACTATCACACTTTCATAAACTCATTCTGCAAATAAGATTACCAATCAAATGATTAACAATAACTGAAGACTAACTATTCTGTAACAGAGAACATGACCCTATTCCCCAAAGAAGGAATCTTCAGCACCTGTCTCTGACTATCACACTTTCATAAACTCATTCTGCAAATAGGATTACCAATCAAATGATTAACAGTTACCTAGGAATGAATCATATGAAAACAATGTAACAATCAGTGGAAATAGAGTTTCAGCAAAACAAAGTTCAACAAAGTATGAATGAAAACAATACTAATACACTATAGAAACTAATGGGTGAATCTTGTGAAGAAGGTGGGTCCTTCCCTCCTCACAAGATTCCCCAGAAACGAAAGGAACTAAGAAGAAATTCTCAGAATAATCTTTTATTTATCTATCAAAATGTGTCAAGTTACAATATCCAAAGTGAACATGTTCCTTCTCTGTAATTCCCCTAGCTAAGCCTTTTTCTCCCCTATTTAAAGAGGAGAATCCTCTTTGTACAATTAAGCATAAAATTACATGTGTTCATACAAATCCTATTCTTGGTCTGATCTAATCTTTTATGCTGGCATAGGTTGTTCTGATCTTCCGTATCAAAATATTGTTACAGCGGTTGTAATGGTGTTGGCTTGAGGTATAGCTATTGCAGCCGGTGTAACAACTTCTTTAATTATCTTTCTTGTTACTGTTGTGTGTGTTTCATCATCGTAAATCACAGACTATTTCAGCAACGGGATTTGCGTACTGTTGGTTGTTTCAGCAACGCGGTCTTCAAGCAGCAACGATGGTTATAATGGTGCTGACTTTGAGGTACAACTGTTGCAGCTGGTGTAAGAGCTCCTTTAATTATCTCTCTTGTTACTGCTGTAAGTGTTGTTGCAGCATCACAAATCAACAATGAGATTTGCATACTGTTTGACTGTTTCAACAACACGAATTGCGGACTGTTTGAGCAACGTGGTCAATAATGATATTCCTGTTACTACTGTAAATATTGTTTCAGCAACGCGAATCGCAGACTATTTCAGCAATGGGAGTTGCGTACTATTTGACTTTCAGCAGCGTGGTCTTTGAGTAGCAACAATATAACTGCAGTCTTTAAACTGTTTTAGCAACTGTATATTTCTGATTAGTAGCTAAGTATGAAAGTAATGTAAAATTACATGTAAAACGAATTAAACATATAACAAAGAGAAGAACATTATATACCTTTGGGAAGAATAGAGTAATGTGATAATGTAGGCTTAAGTGAGTGGGAAAAGGATGTAATGATAGCAAAAAGTATGAGCAAAAAGGTATATTATAGGGTCCTAACATCCCCCCCAACTGAAAAGGTTGCATGTCCTCAGGCAACTTCAATCTGAATCAGAATCCGGATACTGACTCTGGGCATGCAAATTACTTAAGAAGTAGTTGTAGAAGGTGTTGTCTGTTGGGGCTCTGAATCCTTGAACCTATTGTAGCCTTTGCTAGGCTATTGCTTCAACCTTTTTGGGAAACTTATGCTGAACTTGATACTTCTCTGCTGGCATCCATAGAATGGGAAAATGGAACTGATAACCTAGCCAATTTTCAGCACATTGCTGGACACATTTGATGTAAGTAGGTACCCGGGAAATTGTTGTTTCAAGATTGGTGGGACTAAAGGGGTTGTACTCTTGCCTTTTCTCAGAAGATTGTTGCCAAAACATGTTATTTGCTTGTAGGGCAGAAATCTCTGTGGATTTAATAAACTATTGACAATCCTGAAGTACTATTGCCTGTAGTTGCCGAATGTATTGAACCATCCCTGGTTTCTTCAAAAATTGATGATATTCTGCAACAAAGGTGGCAACGTTCTGTGGTTCTAGCTGTATCTAGAGGAGACGGTTGTCCTCATTGTGCTTGGAAGCTAGAAAATCATTCTTCCATGTAATCTAGTTGGTGAGTAAGGAGACAAGTGCCCGAATCTGAATATCACCAACCAGGGGGTTAAGGTTAAGCTGTCTTTTCTCAAGGATGGCCTCATTATGAAGATATACCTCACATAGTAGATGTTGATCACTGGTAGAGGCTTCTACAACAGATTTAACAAAATCTTCTGGTTTGAACACTACATAGGGTTTTCCTTCTTTGATTGATTTAATCTGAAAGAATGCAAGTCATTCTAGAAGGAAAAGAGAGTAGTTTGAAGATGGTTTCCTAGCAGCCAATAGTTTTTTAACCAAATCAAACATTAAGAGCAGTTTTCTTTTTAATTCCTCATTCTGTTTCTTGTGAGCACGAGATTCTTTTCTTGTTTTTTCCAAAGCTTCCCAATTTGAGTAGATATAGTTTAGCCAGAATAGTCTGTGCTCCTGCAGATTTTTGTCTTGTGAAACGACAGACTCCTTTTTCCATTTGTCCACTATTGCCTGCTCATTCCATGGTATATTTTGTGTTTCAGCATTGCAAGTGGTCAACTGAGGTAGGGTTTGAGTGGCTTGTTCCACAAGTTTTTGAATTTTTTAAGGTCCTACTGGTTCTTGTGTAATAATAGGGTGTTCTTCTTCTTTAACTGCAAAAGTGTTAGGGGCAGGGGAAGCTCCAGGCATTGGAATTTGAACTACTTTGTAGCCTTCTTGATAATAAATATTTGCACATTGGCTGAACATATATTCTCTACAATGATCCTCTTTTGTTTTTTCCTCTGTCATGGCCACAATGTGAGCTAAGGTATACATTTTAAGCTCCCTGTCGTAGGCTTCCTTAACCATTACTAGATCTTTCTTGTAGGCTTCCAATTGAGACCTTAGGAACTCATTCTCTTGTAAGATATAGACCATTGTTGGTTCTCATTGTTGATTTATCATGGGTGTGTCAAGAGGGTTGACTAGTTTTTGTGTGATAGCTGGTTCTTGTGGGGCAGCTACAAAATCAGCAGTTGATTCTTGTGTTTCAATCTCTTGATGTAGAGAAAGTAGTGTTGTGGCACCCTGGGCGTTTGATTCCTGTATTTCGGGGGAAAAATCAGTAGCTGGTTCTTTTGTTTTAGCTGTAGCTGGTTCTTGTGTAACAACTATAGTTGGTTCTTATGTTTCAACTGTTGAATGAGTAGCTGGTTCTTGTGTTTCAGCTACCGGATGAGTAGTTGGTTCTTGTTTTTCAGCTACTTGATTTAAGGAAAATGATGTCGCAGCACCCTGGGCCTCTGGTTCTTGTGTTTCAGTGCCCATGGGTGGAATAGGTAAAAATTCCAGGGTTTGGGAGGGTGGAGGTGTATGGGCTTTTAGCAAGATGGGATGGGGGTTTAGAGTGGTGGGAGTAGTGTCTGCTTTTGTTAAACCCCTCGTTCATTTTTTTGGTAGAAAGGAATGGAAAGTAGTAGTTTCTTTCTTTCTTTTTTGAGTGGGTGTTTCCTCAGTGATGGGGCAGGGAGGTTTATCAAGTTTTTCTATTTAAGAATCATCGCTAAGGATATGAATAGTAGGAGTAGATGATTCTGGTAAATTGTGGGGCGGTCTTGATATGATAGGTGAGTTAATTGGATCAATTGGGTCTGTAAGTAGATTAATAGGTATTTCCGGAGGGTTAGGAAGGTTTTGTGGTTGCTCTTCATAAGGATTTTCAGGATATTTAGCAGCTTCCTAAGGGTTTATGGGATGTTCTGCAGCTTTCTGAGGGTTTATGAGATATTCTGCAGCTTCCTGAAGGTTTATGGGTGGATTGTTTAGGGGAGGGTTTTGTTGGGAAAAACCCTTTTGGATGAGTAATTGTACGAGACGATGATGGGTAAGGGAGAGGGTGGGATTTTTATCCTTTTTACAATAATGTGACATATTTCTAAGGCAACCGAGAAAATAGTAGGGAATATTCACTAGTCTTGCATATCGTAAATGAGATAATAAGACAAAGTCGTGGTGGTAGACTACCTGGTATCTGCCTTCACAGGTAAGGTAGTGCTTGACAAAATCTACAACTTTCGGCCAGGGAAGCGGTAGTGAGCTAAGTCGAACACCCCGGTCTTTAGGCTCAATTTGTTCTCCTAGCAGAAGAAAATCCTGCTGGGCATTAAGAATAACGTGTTTGCGGCTGAACCAGTGAATGCCATTGACGGGAAGACCCGAAACCTGTGCTATATCATCCTCTATGACTAGAATCTGAACCCCTTAAACAATAGAATGGTATTCTTGAATATTCCGAGAAAATTGAAGAACCTGTAGGAGATCAAATCCCTGGAGCCTCTAAAATAACCCAGCCAGTCTGCCTGTTGAAAGATTTGGTAGACTTCTGGATATAATTCTAGCAGGGTTGTCGTGGCGGGTTTGTATCATATAACAGGGCCTCTCATAGCTATTCAACTCAGTAAAATGCACAGTCTTAGAGTCAAGTAACCGCACCCAAATAGAGTAAGTTTTGCAGATGAGGGCATGTAAATGATGGTGAAAGAATGAAAGAATGGGTTAAAAGGAAGTGACGGTAGTCAGTTTGTGTGAAGTGATAGCATAAAGTTTCGGTATTTACTCCCCCCCCAACTACGGCTAAAATAGTGGCTTTAAGTGAATGGTAATAATGAATCGGGATCTTCTCATTAGCCATAGTTCAATTGTGTTTACATATAAATTTTGCATACCTCATCTTTACCTTTGATTCATACTTCGAAAAATGTAGTGCCTGTCCATAATAGATCTGCAGTGATTATGGAAGAAACTTTGGATTTATGAGAGAAATTGTATCAAGGGTTTGTTTAATCATGGAAGAAGGTAGTGAAAGGACCGAATGTAGAGAGAAAGAGCTGAAAAAGATGTTTTTATGACAGGAAGGGTTCAATAAGTTGTGTTTCAGCAGCGGGAGAAATGGGAAGAAAAACGTTGCTAAAGAGTGGTGTTTCAGCAATTGGAAAAAATGTTGTTGAAGAGTGGTGTTTCAGCAATGGGAAAGATGGGAAAAATGAGGAAAATGTTGTTGATGAATGGTGTTTCAACAATGGGAAAAAAATGTTTCTGAAGAGTGGTGTTTCAGAAATGGGAAAAATGGGAAAAATGAGGAAAATGTTGCTGAAGAATGGTGTTTCAGCAATGGGAAAAATGGGAAAAATGAGGAGAATGTTGCTGAAGAATGGTGTTTCAGCAATGGGAAAGATGGGAAAAATGAGGAAAATGTTGCTGAAGAATGGTGTTTCAGTAATGGGAAAAACAAATGTTGTTGAAGAGTGGTGTTTCAGCAATGAGAAAAATGGGAAAAATGAGGAAAATGTTGTTGAAGAATGGTATTTCAGCAATGGGAAAAATCGGAAAAATGAGGAGAATGTTGCTGAAGAATGGATTGAAGAAGGAGGGAGAAATGCTTCACAAAATGAAGCTTGGATCTTCTTGCAGTAAGATTGTCCTTTCTTGGTAGGCCTTTTTTTTTTGAATCGATAATCTGCAAAAGAATCAATTGTAACATGCGATACTTGACAAGGATTATTAGTAAAAAGAAATTTTAATCTAATACTAAAAAAAGTAGAATTCAAAAAAATTAATTGCAATGAGGGGCAGGAGGATCCTCTAAAAAGAGATAATGTGAATCGGCCATACATATGGCCTTAAAATCTTCTTTGGAAATGGGGCGTTGGTACTGACGGAGCCAATGACCATTCACTAATAACGGTGTTTTGGAGTCATCGATTGTGAGGAGCCTTACTGTTCCATTGGGGAAAACAGTGTCCACTTCGTAAGGTCCTAGCCATATTGTACGTAGTTTCCCTTGAAATTATTTAAACTAAGAATCATACAATAAATCCCAATTACCTTTTTGGAATTGCTTTTGCTTGATGATTTTATCATGCCATTTTGTTCTTTGTTGTTGAATCATAGTTGTCTGGTGAATGGCGTCTAATCTTTTTTCATCCAATTCATTAAGCTGCTGCAACCTGGCTGTTTGTGCATCCGTCAAATCAAGGTTAACAGTTAAAGAAGTCCTTAATGTTTTTATTTCAAATTCCATAGGAAAGACAACACTTTTTCCATAAACTAATTCATAGGGGGAGAATCCTGTAGTATTTCTCCAGGTAGTTCTGTAAGCCCATAATGCTTCAGGGAGTCTTTGAGACCAATCCTTCCAGTTTTCCTTCACTATTTTTGTGAGAATGTCTTCTATTACTTTGTTTGTGCTTTCCACCTGTCCATTGTCTTGGGGGTGGTATGGTGTAGTCATTATGTGATGAATATGATATTTTTGAAGGGTGTCTTTAAAACCATGAGAAGTGAAAGGAGGTCCTCCATTTATGACTAATTCTCTAGGTGCTCTGAATATGATAAAGATATCTTCAAATAAGAAATCTATAACAGCTTCTTTAGTAGATCTATGGAGTTCTTTAGCCTCCATCCATTTGGTCATATAATCTGTGCAGACTAATATATAAACTTTTTGATCAGATGGAGGGTTAATGGGTCCTACAAAGTCTAAGGCCCATTTTTCAAATGGTTCGAGTACTACTTGGGGGTTTAATGAAATTTTATCTCTATGATTAGGTTGACCCATTCTTTGATAGCTATCACAGGCCCAGACATATTTCTTTGCATCTTGAAAAAGTGAGGGCCAATAATAACCCATCCTGGGAATTTTATGTGTTGTTCTTTTATCAACAAAATGCCCTCCACAAGGGCCATCATCACAAGCTTTTAGTAAATCATAAACCTCATCCTCTCTAATGCATCTTCAGATTTCTTGATCAAGTCCTGCGTGGAAAAGGCACCCACTTATCCAGGTATACCGAGCACTTCGTTGAATGATTTGTCTTTTCTCTCGGTGGGATAGGTGTGGTGGTAACTTCCCTGTAACCAAATAATTAGCAATGTCTGTATACCATGGTGAGTGAGAAGATACTGCAAATAAATATTCATCAGGAAAGGAATCATCTGTTGGAGCATTATCATCAGGTGTTAGTCGAGAAAGGAAATAAGCAACTACATTTTCTTTTCCTGATATATCTACAAGTGTAATATCAAAGTATTGTAATAATAGTAACCATCTAGTGACTCGAGCATTTGTGATAGATTTGTTCATTAAATATTTAATAGTTGAGTGATCAGTGTGGGCAAAAGTAGAATAGCCAGTGATGTAATGTCGAAATTTATTAATAGCATAGATGACTGCTAAAAATTCCTTTTCGGTAACTGTATAGCTAAGTTCAGCAGGACTCATATTCTTGCTAATAAAGTAGATGGCATAAGGGAGATGACTTTCTTCTTGTCCCAAGATAGCTCCTATTGCAGTATCTGAAGCATCAGAGGATATATGAAAGGGAAGTGCCCAATCAAGTCCTCTTAGAATAGGAGTTGTAGATAACTGATGTTTGAGTGCATCAAATGCTTCCTAGAAAAGAGTAGTCCACTTGAATTCAACATTTTTCATAAGTAAGATGAACAAAGGAGAAGCTATTTTGGAAAAAAAATTGATAAATCTTCTATAGTATCCAGCATGTCCTAAAAAACTTCTCACATCTGTTTGGGTTTTATGAACAGGAAGGTATTTAATGACTTGTATCTTGGATGGATCTACCTAAATTCCTTGATATGAAATAAAATGTCCAAGTACCACTCCTTCACTCATCATCATATGACATTTTTCGGTGCTTAAGGAGAGGTGGGATTGTATACATCGGTTTAGTGCTTTCTCAAGATTTTGTAGTGCTTCCTCAAAAGAGACACCATAAGGGGTAAAATCATCCATAAAAATTTCCATAGAGTCATTAATCATATCAGAAAAGATTCCTAAAACTTCTCTTTGAAAGGTTGTTGGTGCATTACATAGTCCAAATGGGAGGTCTCTATAAGAAAAAGTTCTCCATGGGCTAGTAAAAGTGGTCTTATCTTGGTCTTGGGGTGCAATTTTGATCTGGTAATACCCACTGAAACCATCTAAGAAAGAGAAGAATTTCTTCCCTGACAAATTATCTAACACCTGATTAATGAATGGTAAAAGAAAGTGATGTTTTTGAGTGGCTTTATTTAAGGCTCTATAATCTACACACACTCTCCATTTCCCTTTTTTCTTAGGAACTATTACCAACGGGGAAACCCATTCATTGTCAGATATAGGATATATAAACCCTGCATTAAGTAATTTTTGAAGTTCCTCTTTAAGAATTTCTCTTAAATTAGGGTTCATTCGTCATTGAGGTTGGCAAATCGATTGACAATCTTCCTTGATATAGATACGATGAGTACATAATTCAAGAGAGATTCCCTTCATATCTGTATAGTCCCATGCGAATGCTTCCTTATGTTCAAGAAGTAACTTCATTAATTATTGTGTTTCAACAACTATCAAGTTGGGGTTTATATTTAGCGTTTTTCCAGGTTCAATTTCTACTGGTATACTTTTAGAAGAGATGGTAGCCGATGTTTGAGGTAGGTCTTCAGGGTTAAGGTTTTCTTGGGTATCTAACTCCAAAAGTGAAACTAGTTGATTATATGTTTATGGAGTCATAGAGGAGGGTTCACAAATAAAATTATTAATTACTTCATCCTCAGTGACGTGTTTAAGGCTTAAGGCTTGTCCAATAGTCAAGATAGGTTGAGTAGTTTGATCATCAAAATCCAACCATAAGGAATTGTCATTATTAATCAAGGGTGTAGTGTGAGGGTAGAGGGTAAGCTGTTTGGTCTCATATCCATTGGAAATTGTCATTGAACCAGATTTACAGCTAATAAAGGCATCTGGTGTGGCTAGCCAAGGTCTGCCCAAAATTAGAGAATGGCCCCCCAACTTTGTTTTAGGTTGTAATACCACAAAGTCAGCTGGATAATTCCAGGACTCAGCTGATATGATTAGGTCTTCGATGACTCATTATGGTTTGATCGTAGATCGGTCAGCTAATTCAAGAATGGTTGGGGTATCTCTAATTTCATTCTTCAGTTGTAACAGTTGTGAAGTTTCAAGGGTCATAATATTGATAGCATCACCTAAGTCGAACAGAACTCGAGGGATTATTTCTTTTCCAATTTGTACTAGGACAATAGGATGGTCGGGATCACCATATTTAATAGGAAGAGATTTACCCTACATTAGTGCAGACAAATCACCCATGACATGAACTATGAGGGGATCTTTAGTTTTCCTACCAGGTTTCTTAACACAAATGTCTCTCATAGTTCTGGCATAAATTGGTACATCTCTTAGTGCTTGTAATAGTGGAATTTTGACATAGATATTTTGTAATTCTCCTAGAAGATTGAAAGCAGGTAGCTTAGGAGTTTTAGTCAAAGCTAAACGCTCTAGGAATGGTGGTTTTGTTGTTTCAACAAGAGTATTAGAGCATGGTTGTACCTCTTCAGGTAAATCATTCTTTTTTATTTCTTCTTTATCAGAATTAGACGAGGTAACATCATCAATGATAGGTTCTACTATTTTCCAAGATCATAAATGAATATCATTTCATTGTGTAGGGAAAAGAGAAAGTATAGGATGGTTTGAATATCAATACACTGGATAGCCTTATTATTGGGGTTGGGGTTAGGTTGTACAGGTAGTTGGGGCCGCATCATTTGATTATTCGGTGGAGCACCTGATGGTAAAGGGAGTGGCTGCTAAAATTGTGATTGAAATTGAGGCAATTGATTTGGGAATGAGGGTTGTTGACCTTTCCAATTTGGATTCCATTGGTTAAGGTAGGGTTTTTGTTGTGGAGGCCAAGGAGTCCACACTGATGGGTCTACACAGGGAGGGTTTGTTTGTTGCATGGGTGGGTAATTCATTTGATTGAGGGGTGGGTATTGAATTTGATTAAAGGGAGGGTAACTTGCTTGACTAAAAGAAGGATAGTTATTCCAACGATTAGAAGATGTGAATAGCATATTAGGATTCATACCTTGTCCCTGCGGTTGCCATTGCCTTCTCTGTGTCACCAGATAGACAGCTTCAGCTTCTTCATCAGTTGGTTGTAATGCTGCTTTGATTCCTGGTAAAGAACAACATTGTTGAGTTTCATGATCCTTATCACAAATGGTGCAAATTGGCTTTTTGTCCAATGGGCATTCCCTTCGTGGGTGCTTATCTCTGCATTTGGAACAAAAGATGGACAGAGTTGCTTCTGCTTCAAATTGTTTCTTTTGAATATGCATGGTGTCCATTTGTGAAGAAAAAGAACCTAACATTTCAGTTTTAAAACCCTCAAGTAAATTACCTATTTCGGCTCTTATTTCTCCTCCACTGGCTGATTTTTTAACTCTTGAAAATGTGGTATCCCTATTGTTTGATCTATTCCTTGCAGCTCCTCTTGAACATCTTTTACGTAGGTTGACAATTTCATCATATGATTCTTTAGATATGTCCCATTTACCAAGCATATTCAACATATCTAGACAGTCATCGCTTACTCCTTTTAATAATATTTTTTTAAGAATGTCCTTACTTACATTGGGGTCACTGGATCTTTGTAGATTATATTGTAGCCTTTCCACAAAGTCCTCCATATTTTCATCCTCTTTCTGTATCATCTTGAATAGTTCCTCTCTTTTTTCTCTTGTTCGGCAATAGTCTTAATATTTGTGCAAAAATTTCTGTTTCATCTGATCCCATGTTGTGATTACATGACCTCCAAGACTCATGAACCATATTAATGCATTTCCCTTTAATGTTGCTGGAAATAGCTTTAATTTTTTAGCATTGGAAATGTAATCGTAACTTCT
>ML830112.1:3801-18583 GCA_009831015.1 Picea engelmannii | reverse complement strand
CGCCTTATTCTATTTTATTGAAAGGTCTTATTAATATTGACCTTTATTACATCCGAATACATTGATCTACCTATGTGCGGGTTAGGACCTTAACAGATGTAATAAGTTGATTATCCAAGTTTTGATTCAATTTGGATTCAAGCCTTTTAAAAACTTCAATGTCACCTTGTTAAGAAATCAAGTCTATAAAAACGATCTCAAAGCTGACCCTTAAATGAGTGACATAAAACCAAAGAAGAATTGGTAACAATATCACCCCAGAGTCAGATCACATGGTATGGCTTCTGCTGACAATTTCTATTCCAATGTTCTATTGTGCCTTTCAATGATTTCCTTCCTGTAAGTAAATGATTCCACCCATCAATATGATTCCATCCACTGTTATGCATCTTTTTTGATGCATGTATTCTATACCAACGAAGTGTCTCATGAATTCATTTTTTTCGATATGTCATAAAATTGTCCATGATTTTTCTACTCAATTGCATACAATGTTGACCCATCTACTACAATTGATCATAACATATTCCTTGTTGCTCAATTTGTCTACTCAAACTGAAATAATATGTACTGAACATATCCCTTCCTGAATACATACATGGAATCCTTTATACAATCTTGAACCTTTTCTTGAGAAGTGTTCCCCGCCTTAGAAGTGTTCCAATGATATATATCATAATTGTGAAATGATACATTCATGAGAACRTGTTTCGAAATATACTCAAACAAATTGTCACAAGAAATTATGCACTTCTATCATCAAACCATTCTGAAACGGATTTCCCAAAATATGCAAACACTTCAGACAACTTGAAAGATATTTCTCTGGTTTGTAGAGTGTTGACGATAMAAATTGCAACGAGGATTTCACCCGCAAAGTATTTCTAAAGCCTATTATTTATAAGCAAATGATATATATAATACTAGTAGCTGGAACCCTCTTGTATATTGGAGGATCAAATAAGGTTCTTATTCKATATTTATGTTGTTGTTTGACACTGCTTACAATGTTCTACATGATTGATGATGAAATATTGGTTTTTCTTACCTCATAATGGTAGATAGATAATGGATTTTATGTGTTGGTTTTGTTTCTCTAAACTCTAACTTCCATGTATGAATGGAATATATTCACTGTTATTATATTTCTATTTGGTGCCATGATTTATTACTTCTTACACCTGCATAAGAAATATGTTAGTTATAACAAGAGATAAGAGAAATATGGAAAAAAATCCGAGAAGAAGGAACTAAACTATTCTATGTTGGCATGTTTACAGGTAGAGTATGTGTGTCATTGATGGCAAGAACAAAGATGATGATGGCATGATTACAAGCAGAGTGTGCTTTCTATTGATGGAAATATCAGAGTGTGTATCGATGGAAAAACATGAACAACGTAAGATTAGGTGAAGAAGCAAACAATATGCAGAGATTAAAGCTCAAGAGAGATAGCATTCTGAGATGCGCAGATGAGATCCCATACATCAAGTCTCACAGAAGGATAAAAGTTTGTGGCTCACAGAAGGATCAAAGGTAAGATCAGGTGAAGAAGCAAACAGTGTGCAATCCAAGCTCAGAGAGGAATATCACCGAGTTTCACGTAGAGCACAAGTGTGTGCCAGGGCCAAGGTTAATTCCATTACCAACACTTAGGAGTGATAATGCTCTCAGAAACATAGACGAGACCGAAAGTCATCAGGACTCACAGAAACTTTGACACTTAGATATTTGAGAAAGAAAAAGTGTAGGAGGAGGAGCGATAGTGGCGGTTGGATCACCAATCTTGAATACCCAATGTTCATTAGATCATAGTACAGTGATCAGACGAAGCATAGAGGAGAAGTACATATCTGATCCATTGGATCTGAGCACCAAGACCAACAACTGTCAGATCCATTATAACTTTGAAGAGGATAAGGCCGAGAGCCATCCTCCAACTCCGTGAAATGTGAAATCATGATGAGATCTGAACCATTGGATCCAGAGGACACATGGGGAGAGATGTGGAAAATTCAAAGGTGAGTTTTCCTCCAAATTCATGAAATGCAAAGTCTCGATAATATCAATACCATTGGAGCATAGAGGGTTGTGGGCCATTGATCTAGAGCAAGTTTTGGAAAATCAGGATTCGATATTTGGAAGCGTCATGGTTGGCTCACGTTCAAATACTCGAAACATGAAGTTGCGATTTGATCACAGTCATCAGATCAATTTCGAGTGGAAGGACAAGATAAGCTAGAAAATTTTCATCGTAGAAAGATCGAGTCGTTGATCCAATATCCTGATTAAACAAACAACATTCACTTTGGATATAGAGATGCGAGGAGTTTACACTCAGGACAGTTTGAAATTTGAAATCCATGGAATGTGAAGTTTCGTCAATTGTCGAATATGGAGATCAGAAAATGACCTTTAGATCATGGCAGACCACGTCAACAAGGACAGGTGGTAGACTATGTTAGTAAGGACACATGGCAAAATCAGACAATGAAAAGTGTCAAGTTGATTCGTCATTTTAGGTACGTGGAAATCACAAATCTGAGTGACATGTGGGAGCTTCTCATCTCATGACACGTCATCGAGTGATGTAAGAGTTACGTCACTCCGGGAGTTTTTCTTTGGGATTTTTACCACCAGTACTCGCCCAAAGACCCAAAGTCCTGAAGGCAGAAGTCCCAAAGCGAAGGATAGTCATTGGATTAAAGAGGACACACATCAATGGATTTTCAACTACGGGAAAAAGAAAAGGAAGGATGAACGAGAGTTTGAGAATTGAAATCTCTGAATTCTGGAGACACAAAGGAGATCTCGAACGTTGATCTGAGAGTGACACGTGTCATTGGATCGTGGACTCCAGGTGAAATGCTCCAGGAGAAAATGAGAGCTTGAGAAGTGAAAGTCCAGAAGGCCGAAATCGCGAAGGAGATCCTGATCATAGATTAAGGAGGACAAATGTCCAGTGATCTTTCATTCCAAAAGATATCTAGACAACAACAACAGGGTTTTCGTTTTGAAGCTCCCAGAGCCCGAATCATGAAATCGATATCGTCCGTTGGTTTGGAGGGACACATATCATATGATCGCTAAGACCAAGGGTTTCACATTGACAAGAGAGGACAGATCTGAAACATCCATTCAAGAGCACTGTCAATATCGATATATCAACATTATTTCTCCATTGTGGGGCCATAACATGCTCGAGCCTTAATTTTTCATGAGCAAGTCGCAATTGACATCATGGTTTTGGAGAAAGAATGCGTGGAGGCTCATGGTGAATTGCTGGGAAAAAATAAGTTTGGTCTAAACCACCTTTGTACATAATTACAATCGCTTGGTCACATGAAGCTCATAGCCCAAGGTCATATTTTGAAATGGAGCCAGTGCTCACTAGACATAAATCAGGAAGCGTCATTTTGAATAAGTGCTTATTTACCATCAATGGTCATGAGAAGGAAGGGGATTAGAAGCCAAAGAAGACATATTTTATTTGTTGTAACTAAAAGAGAAGATGAAGAGTCTCTACTATCATAGAAGCTAAGGAATCTCATCATAATGGGCACTGATGATGAACTCACAGGCAACATAACTGACAGAGAAGATGACGAGTTGTTGTGATGATCAGGAGATGACTCGACGTGACAAATGAATGCAGAACAAAGAAGTGAAGTGATTATGTTGTGGTGCTATGAAAAAGTAAGGAAGAGTTGCAGTAGACAAGCGATAGGGAAGAACAATGACGTAGTGAAGAGAATGCAAAGGTACTGCACATGAAGGATGCAGAAGGTGCAAAGAGAGTATAAAAACACAGAAGAGAGAATAGATGAGTGTGTTTGTTGAGTTTGATTCATGCGGATAGAAGCATGTGGTGTGCAGGATGTAAAGCACAAAAGAATAAAGGAACAAAAATGAATATCTGAGAGAAGAACAAAAAGCGTAGCAGACACGAGGAGAGAGACACTGATGCAGGTAGAGTAGAGCAGTGTAGAAGAATAGTCATGAGATTGGTAAGCCATAGATAAATGTTTTATCACTATGATAAAGTTATAAAAGGAAAAGACTTATATTTCAGGGTGGTTGGGAGGTGCTAGGAGGGATTGGTGTCCTGAGAGTTTCAAGTGGGTTCTTGAACACAGGGAGTTGTAGCTTCCATCTGGTTGCAGCTAGAAAAACTAGGGTGGCAGCGTGGTGTAAGGGAGAACTATTTTTCTTTGTTATACAGGTCGGTGCTTGTGTGATTGGAAGTTGGTGCTTCCATCCAGTTGGTGTTGGAACACTTAGGGAGTTGGTGCTTCCATCTAGTGGGTGCTAGAAAAACTGGGGAGTTGGTGCTTCCTTCTAGTGGATGCTAGAGAAACCAGAGAGTTGGTTCTCTCAGCAAGTTGCATCTTGCAAAATAGAGA
Source organism: Picea engelmannii (assembly GCA_009831015.1). NCBI lineage: Eukaryota > Viridiplantae > Streptophyta > Pinopsida > Pinales > Pinaceae > Picea > Picea engelmannii. Next base: position 14,180 of record ML830112.1, on the reverse strand, counting down.
TGGTAGCCTCACAATGAGTTGGTGCTCATAAGAATGATAATGTATAGAAAATAAAGATTACTTATCATATCAAGAAGAAGAGGTTTTTACCCTTTATGGGTTTCCTAAGGAAATATCTGTCTCTGTATATTTCATGTGTGTGATTGATGTTGAATGTTCTATTTCTTACCTCCCTACATTATTCTGATTGTATTTGAGTTCTATGTAAAGAGTTTAAAATAATCATAATTGTTTAAGCACGGTAACAACTAATTCACCCCCCCCCCCTCTTAGTTGTCCAACAATTGGTATCATAGAAAGTTACCTTTATTTAAGGGTATATCCTAGAGCTTATACATGACTATCCATGGAGTAACTTCAACCAATAAGACCCCCCATGTTCAATGGAACAAACTTTGGCTTCTGGAAAGTTAGAATGAGAACCTACATAATGGATTTAGGTGCAGATGCCTAGGATGTGGTAGAGATTGGTTATGTAAAGCCGGTTGTATTAGCTTCCAAGGATGACAAGATAGAATTCAAGTTCAATGCTAAGGCTATGAATGATATTTTGAGTGGGATTGCAGAAGCATAATTTGTAAAAGTTATTCACTTAGAAATTGCCAAAGTAATGTGGGAAAAACTCATTAGCAGTGATAAAGGTAATGAGAAGGTAAAGGATGCCAATATTCAAACCTACAGATTACATTTTGAGAAACTAAAGATGAATGAGGATGAGACAATTAATAAAATTTTCTTAAGAGTTGAGGAGCTTGTGAATGCCATGAAAGGTCTTGGTGAGAAGATTGAAGACGTATTACTAGTTCAGAAGGTCTTAAGATCTCTACTTGATAGATTCAATCCAAACCTTTCTGCAATAGAAGAACTGAATGATCTTAAGACTCTTTATATTTATCAAATCCTAGGAACTCTAAATGCTTATGAAATGAGGATTAGTAAATATAAATATACCACTAGAGAAGCATAATTTAAAGCATACAAGAATGAGGATTCTGAGGCTGATGAAATTGAAGCAAAATTTGTGAGAAGACTAAAGAAAGGATCAGGCAAGTTTCCCTTCAAATTTTTTAACTGTGGAAATATACATCACTTTTCATCTAAGTGTCGACACAAGAAGAAGGACCAGAACTCTGAAGGAGAAGAGAAGTACAAACCCAGAAGATTGGGTAAAAAGAAAAGTCTATGTGTAAAAAATGATGACTCTTCAAAAGACACAGATAGTGACTCTTCTGTGAAGATAAAGTAAATGACTTCATGCTTATGGCCAAAGAGTATTATGATAATAAAATCACAAGAAATGATTCTAATTATGAAGAAGTTGTGGTTGACTTGGAAGGAGAGATGATCAGTGCTTTGGAAGAGATTGACAGACTTAGACTTAAGAAGAGAAAGAAAAAACAATTGTTGATACAGTTCAAGAAAGACAGTAAAAAACATGATGAAGACTTTTCCCTGCTAAAAGTTGAATTAGAAGAGGAAAATAAAATCGAAGACATTCTGAAAAAACAATTATTAGAAAAGAAGGCAAGATGTGAAGCTCTGGAATAAGAAGTAGTGAAAACTAGGAAGTTTCAAGCCTTGTATCATCATAATCTGTCAAGTATCAAAGCCTCAGAAGGATTAACCACCATTCTAAATCAGCAAAGGAATCCAAAGTTGAAAAATGGTTTGGGTTATGAAGAGGGATCTAGTGGTATGCCAAGAAACAAGGAACCCATCAAGTTTGTCAAATCTACAACCAATGACAACAACAAACCTGTAGAAACAAAATAAGATAATAAGTTGCCCAGGAGGAGTAAAGAAAAAGGTGCTAGAACTGAATTTGTAGAACAAAGAAATAATACACCCTCTGCTCAAGGAAATCATCAGCATGGAATAAATGGACTTGCTCAAAGAAGACAACCATTTTCCAGGTAAAAAGATTTTTTTTATGGATATTGTTTCTACTGTTCTAACTTTGGCCACAAAGCTATAAATTGTTCCTTAATATTTAGACATGAGAAATCAAGACACCCAATAAATAAATATCTTCCACAATAGAGAATGATACAACCAAGTAACAAACAACCACAAATTGCAAATTGTCAAATTAAGTTTAGAGACATGCAACTAAGGAGGTCAAGAAATAATAAACAATCAATGAGTATACAACACTTCAACAATCATTTTGACCTATTGAACAATGAGCTTGAATGTTATAACTTTCATAACATTGGCCACAAAGTTGCAAACTTCCATCTGAATAATTACAAAGTAGATCTAGGGATAAAGCTCTTAGCTAGAAAGGCCAACACATGGAAAAAGAAAGATAGTGAAAAATGTGGTCTAATAATTTCAACTCAAAAACAAAAGGACTCTTGGAATATAGATAGTGAATGTTCCAAGCACATGACCGGAGACAAGGATAAGATTATGCCTATAAGTAAAAGAAAAACAGGAAATGTGATCTTTGAAAATGATGAACCATGTAAAATTAAGGGTAAAGGGATGGTGAGTTTGAGTAATGGCAAAGGAAATTCTCAGGATGTTCTTCTTGTAGATGGTCTGAAACATAATTTGCTTAGTACAATTCAAATGTGTGACAGAGGCTATAAAGAGGTGTTCATGTCCAAAGATTGTAAGGTGAAAAGTGTAAACTTAGGACAAGTGGTGGCTAAAGGCATAAGGACAATTAATGATGTTGATATTAAATACTCCCATGCAAGAAAGGAAGAAGTAGAAGAAGAATCATGTCATAAGCCAGAAGAAGAAGTTGTGAAGGATAAGAATTCAAACACCCAAATCAAGTTCTTGAAGATCTCCATGACCCTGGATGAGATCTTCGATAGTCAGATATCACCAAATGAAAAATTCAGTCTTTGATACAACATGGAAGAAGTCAGTACTCCTAAGAAGTCTAACATAGGTCCTTCATTTGTAAAAAGGGAAAGCAGGTATGAGAGTGTTTGTAATGGTTTTTTATTGTGATGCATATGGTCATAAAAGACTTGGATTGTAGGAATCATGGAAGAAAAATGAAATTGTTGTAATAGAATATCAGAGAAGAGTGATAAGGGGAGTCATTCAGTTATGACAAGAAAAGGTTTATGAAGGAGTCCCAGTAAGAGGGGCGAGAAATATTGAGTTTTCTATAGAGGACACTCGTAGAAACTATGACACTTAGAGATTTGAGAAATCCAAAGATCAGGAGGAGGAGTGATAGTGGCCATTGGATAACCAATCCTGAATACTCGATGTCCATTCGATCAGATTCCAGTGACCAGAGGAAGCATAGAGGAGAATTACAGATCTGATCTGTTGGATCTGAGCAATGAGAGTAATAGTCATTAGATCCAGTATAACTGTGAAGAGGATAAGGCCGATATCCTTCCTCCAACTCCGCAGAATGCAAAATCATGATGATATCTTAACCATTGGATCCATAGGACACATGGCGAGAGAGAAACATTTGGATAACTCACAAACTAGAAAATTCAAAGGTGAGTTGTCCTCCAAATTTGTGAAATGTGAAGTCTCGATAATATCTAGACCGTTGGACCATAGAGGGATGTGAGCCATTGATCTGGACCAAGTTTCAAAAAATCAGGATTCGGGAGTTGGAAGATTCATGGTTGGCTCACGTTCAAACACTCAAAACGTGAAGTCACGATTTGATCATAGCTGTCAGATCAATTTTGAGTGGAAGGATAGGATAATCTATCAAAGTTGCATCACAGAAAGTTCGAGTTGTCGATCCAAGATAATAATCAAGAAAACAAAATTCACTTCAGATATCGAGATGCGAGGAGTTTACACTCAGGAAATTTTGAAATTTGAAATCCCTGGAATGTGAAGTTCTGTCAACCGTCTGATATGGAGATCAGACAATGAATGTTACATTGTGGAATACCATGTTAGTAGACCATGTCAGTAAGTACAGGTGGAAGACTATGTCAACAAGGACACATACCAAAATTAGACAATGATAAGTGTAAAGTTGGTTCGACATTTCAGGTACATGGAAATTACAAATCCGAGTGCCAGGTGGAAGCTTCTCAGCTCATGACATGTCATCAAGTGATGTAAGAGTTATGTCACTCTAGGAGTTTTTCTTTGAGATTTTTACCACCAGTACTCACACAAAGACTCGAAGTCCTGAAGGTCAAAGTCCCGGAGTGAACGATAGTCGTTGGATTAAATAGGAAACATGTTAGTGGATTGTCAACTCCGGGAAAAATAAAATGAAGGATGAACGAGAGTTTGAGAATTTAAATATAAGAAGTTCAGAGACACGAAAGAGATCTTGACTATTGATCTGAGAGGGACACGCATCGTTGGATCGTGGACTCCGAGTGAAATTCTCCATGAGGAAACGAAAGCTTGAGAATTGAAAGTACCGAAGGCCAGAATCGCGGAGGAGATCCTGATCATAGATTAAGGAGGATTGATGTTAGGTGATATTTCATCTCAGAAGATATCTAGTCAGTAGCAACAGGGTTTGAGTTTTGAAACTCCCAGAGCCCAGATCGCAAAATCGATCTCATCCGTTGGTTTGGAGGGACACGTATCATCTAATCTTTGAGACCAATGGTTGCACGTGGAATCGAGAGGACAGATATGAATTGTCTATTCAAGAGCACTGTCAAGATCGAGAGATCGATGGTCTTGCTCCATTGTAGGGACAGAACATGCTCGGGCCTTAATTTTTCATGAGCAGGCCGCAATTGAAACCATGGTTTTGGATAAAGGATGCGTGGAGGCTCGTGGTGAATTACGAGGAAAAAAATATTTTTGTCTAAACCACCTTTGGATTTTCCTGCAATCTCTTGGTCACATGAAGCTCATAGCCCAAGGTCACATCGTGAAATGGAGCCAATGCTCACTAGACAGAAATCGGGAAGCATCATTTTTAATAATCACTTGGTCACCGCTGGTGGTCATGAGAAGGAAGGGGCTTAAAATACAAAGAAGCCATATTTGACTGGCTATAACTGACAGAGAATATGAAGAGTCTCAACTTCCAGAGAAGATAAGGAATATCAACATAATGAGCACTGATGATGAAATCATAGGCAGCAATACTGCCCGAGAAGATGAAGAGTTGCCATGATGATCATGAGATAACTCGACATGACAAATGCATGTCAAAAATAGAAGTGAAGTGATTTTTCTATGGAGCTATGTAGAAGTAAGGAAGAACTGCAATCAACAACTGGTAGGGTAGAACATTGATGCAGTGAAGAGCATGCATAGATACTGTGCATGAAGGATGCAAAAGGTGCACAAAGAGTATAAAAATGCATAACACTGAATAGACGAGTGTGGTTGTTGAGTGTGATTCATGTGGGTAGAAGCATGTAGTGTGCAGGAACTGAAGCTCACAAGAAGAAAGGAACAAAAATGCATGTCTGAGAGAAGAACAGAAAGCATAGGAGACACGAGGAGAGAAACACTGATGCAAGCAGAGCAGAGCAGTGTAGTAGAACAATGATGAGACTTGTAAGCCATAGATAAATGTTGTATCACTTTGATAAAGTTGTAAAAGGAAAATATTTATATTTCAGGGTGGTTGGGAGGTGCTAGGGAGGATTGGTTTCCTCTGATTTTCAAGTGGGTGCTTGAACACAGGGAGTTGTAGCTTCCATATGGTTGCAAACAAAAAAACCAGGGTGGTGCAAGGGAGAACTATTGTTCTCTTTTATACAGGTCAGTGCCTGTGTGACTGGAATTTGGTGCTTCCATCCAGTTGGTGATGGAACACTTAGGGAGTTGGTGCTTCCTTCTAGTGGGTGCTAGAGAAACTAGGGAGTTGGTGCTTCCTTCTAGTGGGTGCTAGAGAAACTAGAGAGTTGGTGCTCTTAGCAATTTGTACCTTGAAAAATAGAGGTGGTAGCCTCACAATGAGTTGGTTCTCATAAGAATGATAATGTACAGAAAATAAAGATTACTTATCATATCAAGAAGAAGAAATTTTTACCCTTTATTGGTTTCTTCAGGAAATATCTGTCTGTGTATGTTTCATGTGTGTTATTTATGTTGAATGTTCTATTGCTTACCTCCCTGGATTATTGTGATTTTCATTGAGTGCTCTGTAAAGAGTTTAAAATAATCATAATTGTTTAAACACGGTAACAACTGATTCACCCCCCCCCTCTTAGTTTTCCAACAATTGGTATTAGAGTGAGTTCCCTTTATTTAAGGTTATATCCTAGAGCTTAAACATGACTATCCATGGAGGAAATTCAACCAATAAGGCCCCTCTATTCAATGGAACAAACTTTGGTTTCTAGAAAGTTAGGATGAGAACCTACATAATGGATTTAGGTGCAAATAGATGGGATGTGGTAGAGGCTGGTTATGTAAAGATGGTTGTATTAGCTTCCAAGGATGAGAAGATATAATTTAGCTTCAACGCTAATAATATGAATGCTATTTTGAGTGGGCTTGCAAAAGTAGAATTTGTAAAAGTTATGAACTTAGAAACCGCCAACGCAATGTGGGACAAACTCATTAGCAACTTTAAAGGTAATGAGAAGGTAAGGGATGCCAAGCTTCAAACCCACAGATTACACTTTGAACAACTAAAGATGAATGAGGATGAGACAATTAATAAATTTTTCTTAAGAGTTAAGGAGCTTGTGAATTCCATGAAAGGTCTTGGTGAGAATATTGAAGACATATTACTAGTTCAAAAGGTCTTAAGATCTATGCCTGATAGATTCAATCCAAAAGTTTCTGCAATAGAAGAACTAAATGATATTAATACTCTGTCTATTTATCAGCTCCTAGGAACTCTATCTGCTTATGAAATGAGGATTAGTAAAGATAAATATACCACTAGAGAAGCATCATTTAAAGCAGACAAAAATGAGGATTCTAAGGATGAGGAAATTGAATAAAAAATTGTTGGAAGACTAAAGAAAGGATTAGGAAAGTACCAAGGAAAGTTTCCCTTCAAATTTTTTAACTATGGAAAGATAGGTCACTTTGCATATAAGTGTCCACACAAGTAGAAGGACCAAAACTCTTAAGGAGAAGATAGGTACAAACCCAAGATTTTTGTTAAAAGGAAAGGTTTATGTGTAAACAACAATGACTCTTTAGAAGACACAAATAGTGACTCTTCCTGTGAAGATAAGGTAAATGACTTCATACTTATGGACAAAGAGGATTATGATAAAAAATCATAGGAAGTGATGCTAATGATGAAGAAGCTATGGTTGACTTCGAAGGAGATTTGATCATCACTTTGGAAGAGATTGACACAATGAGACTTAAGAAGAGAAAGCAAAAACAATTGTTGATACAGTTCAAGAAAGGCAGTAAAAAAACTAGTGAAGACTTTTCCTTGCTAAAAGTGGAATTAGAAGAGGCAAATAAAATAGAATACATTATGAAACAACAATTATCAAAAAAGAAGGCAAGATGTGAAGCTCTGGAAGAAGAAGTAGTGAAAACTAGGAAGTTTCAAGCCTTGTATCATCAAAATCTGTCAAGTATCAAAGCCTCAAAAGAATTAGCCACCATTATGAATCAACAAAGGAATCCAAAGTTGAAAACTAGTTTTGGCTATGAAGAGGGATCAAGTAGTGTTCAGCCAAGCAAAAATAACCCATCAATTTTGTCAAATATACAACCAATGACAACAACAAACCTGCAGAAACCAAAGAATATAATCATCCGCCCAGGAGGAGTAAAGAAAAAGGTCCCAGAACTGAATCTGTAGAACAAATAAATGATACACCCTTTTCTCAAGGAAATCATCTACATGGAAGAAATCGACCTGCTCAAAGAAGAAAACCATTTTCCAGGTAAAAAGATTTTTTCTATGGATATTGTTTCTATTGTTCTAACTTTGGCCACAAAGATGTAAATTGTTCCTTAATATTTAGACATGAGAAATCAATAGACCTAAGGAATAAATATATTCCACAACAGAGAATGAGACAACCAAGTAACAAGCAACCACATATTGCAAATTGTCAAATTAAGTTTAGAGACATGCAACTGAGGGGGTCAAGAAATAATAAACAATCAATGAGTAGACAATGCTTCAACAATAACTTTGACCTATTCAACAATGATATTGAGTGTTATAACTATCATAACTTTGGCAACAAAGCTGCAAACTTCCATCTGAATAATTACAAAGTAGATCCAAGGATAAATCTCTTAGCTAGAAAGGCCAGCACATGGAAACAGAAAGATAGTGAAAAATGTGGTCTAATACTTTCAACTCAAAAACAAAAGGACTCCTAGAATATAGACAGTGAATGTTCCAAGCACGTGAATGGAGACAAGGATAAGCTTTTGCCTATAAGTAAAAGAAAAATAAGAAATGTGATCTTTGAAAATCATGAACCAAGTAAAATCAAGGGTAAAGGGATGGTGAGTTTGAGTAATGTCGAATGAAATTCTCAGGATGTTCTACTTTTAGATGGTCTGAAACATAATTTTCTCAGTACAAGTAAAATGTGTGATGAAGGCTATGAAGAGTTGTTCACGTCCAGATACTGTAAGGTGAAAAATGTAAAATCAGGACAAGTGGTGGCCAAAGGCATAAGGACATATAATGATGTTGATATTGAATCCTCCCATGCAAGAAAATAAGAAGTAGAAGACAAATCATGTCATAATCCAAAAGCAGAAGTTGTGAAGGTTGAGAATTCAAACACCCAAATAAATTTCCTGAACAACTCCATGACCCTCAATATTATCTTGGATAGTCAAGTATCACCAAATGACAAATCCAGTTTTGGATACAACAAGGAAGAAATTAGTACTCCTAAGAAGTCTAACACAGGTCCTTCATTTGTAAAAAGGGAAAGAAGGTATGAGAGTGCTTGTAATGGTTTTTTCTTGTGATGCATATGGTCATAAAAGTCTTGGATTGTAGGCATCATGGAAGAAAAATGAAATTGTTGTAATAGAATATTAGAGAAGAATGGCAGGGGGAGTCATTCAGTTATGACAAGGAAATGTTGATGAAGGAGTGCCAGTAAGAGAGGTGAGAAATATTGAGTCTGCTATAGAGGACATAGCTGAAGCTGAAGATGAACAGGTCCAAGAATCAAAAGGAAAATACTGTGAGTTAGATACAAATACTCTGCAGAACTCAAATAAGAGGGTCCATCCTATGAGGGGGAGTATGTATTGGTTTAATATCTGATACCTCCGACAAAGTACTACAACAACTCAGGGGGAGCATATTTTCTTTGACATTGATTTCAAAGGGGGATAAAAGTTGTCTTCTGGATGCTACAGTTGGATATCTAAGTAGAACAATGCAGTGCTTTAGGGTTTCCATTAATGCCAAAGGGGGAGATTGTTGGCATGTTTACAGGTAGAGTATAATTTTCATTGATGGAAAGAAAAACAACGACGATGGCATGACTATAGGCATAGTGTGCTTGTAATTTATGGCAATATCAGACTCTGCATCGATGGAAAAACAGAAATAGTGTAAGCTCAGGTGAAGAAGCAAACAATATGTAGAAATCAAATATTAGGAGAGATAGCATTCTGAGATGCGTAGACAAGATCCCATACATCAAGGCTCATAGAAGGATCAAAGGTCGTGGCTCGCAGAAGGATCAAAGGTAAGCTTAGGTGAAGAAGCAAACAATGTGCAATCCAAGCCCAGAGAGGAATAGTCCAAAGTTGCATGCAGAGTGCAAGTGTTCTCCAGGGCCGAGGTTAATTCCATTACCAATGCTTAGGAGAGATAGTGTTCTCAGAAACGTAGACAAGACCCAAAGTCATCAAGACTCACAAAACCTTTGACACTTTGAGATTTGAGAAAGACAAATCTTAGGAGGAGGAGAGATAGTGGTTGTTGGATCACCAATCCCTAATACCCGATGTATGTTAGATCAGATTCCAGTGACCAGTGTTGGGAGAATTCAATTGCTTAAATTTCTTTCATTTAATTATCAACTAGGGATGCTCGTAAGCTTGTGATGATGCCAACAAAATATATGCAAGAGTAGGCATCTAACTCTAATCTAAGAAAATTCAATCAAATCCTAACTCTTGCATTCCACTTAATAAGACTTAGTTGTTGTAGGCATGAAAACACTATCTCCCTTTCAGGAGGTCTTCTCAAGATGTTTCACAAAACCTATCAACAATCAAGATCATCAAGTAAACACTCATGCATTGAAAATAAATACACTTAAAAAGGCTTAGTTGTTGTAGGAAAGAAAACACTAGCTCCCCTTCAGGAGGTCTTCTCGAAATGTTTCAAATAACCTATCAACAATCAAGATCATCAAATAATTCTAATAAAAACAATAAAGCATATAAACCTATTCAAAGCATTAAAACAAGAAGAAAATGCAACTATGATCTATTTGGAGTGAGCTCAATTCTCTCAAGAACAAAGTAACACATAAACTAAA
>ML830111.1:17580-32199 GCA_009831015.1 Picea engelmannii | reverse complement strand
CATGATAATGAGCAATAGTGGTTTACAACGAAGGGAAAGAAAAGTCATTTGTTTGGGAGGGATGTGAAGGAAGAGCAATTGGAAGATTGATTAGGTTTAAGAACTTTAATTTCAATCTTGGATCTTGTTCCAATGGAAAAACATGAAAGAGTTCTAGTATTGTTTCATTGTGAGGAAGTAAATGTAACATAACCTTAATACAAAAACTGTGTTTCAAATATTTTATTTCAAGTTTGAAAAATAGTTTGTTGAAATTTTCAATTATCCACTAAATACAATGTTTAGAGTTCTCTTTGAATTGTAGTCAATGAATCAACATGACATCTTTCTATTTAATGTGTAGAATTGTTTCTCGACAATAGCCTTGAAATCATCTAAGGAACTAATTGGAAGTTGGTCTATGAATGGTAGGGTTTGGGTGTGTGTTCGTCACTAGTGAAGGCTTTGTGCTTTCAAGTGTACTTCAATGGTTCAAATTTTCTATGTGCTCATTAGATGAGCTTGAGCCTTGAAGTAGGTCTCAAGAGTGCAAAGCAAACAATTTATCGTGTCCCCATTTAGTGCATTGCCAAATTTTGGAATAAATTTTCATGTTTGTTTTGAAGGATTGTTGATCAACAAGATAACATATACCTATCATTTAGTTAGTCTTCTCTCACTTTGTAGTTGAGTCAAAAGCTAATTTTTGGAGTACATTTGAGAGGGATATGAAGTGCATATAGACAACATCAAGTGCGAAATGGAGAATTTTCAATTTCCAAAATGTTAATTTTCACTAACATCATATTTAGTTGTTGATCAAGAGTGATATTGTTGAATGCATCATTTCACAATTCATGGGTTGGTTAAAATAAATCTTCTTACATACACTTGGTGCAAATAAGTTTGTATTTTTTTGGCACAATAGTTTATTTTAGATATGACCAGGAAAAAAAGCTAATAAAGTTAACATAGTCTAGTAATCATATCATTATATTTATTAAGTTTTAAAATTAAGGAATAAAGTGACATAAGATAAAATGTAATAAAGTGACATGCCATATTAATGAATAAGGTTCAAACATGTACAAGTGTTAATTAACATTTTTTTAGTTATGTCTTAACTCAATGCTAGTTATATTTAATTAACTTTACTTGTATTTTACATTGAATAAACTCCAAGATACATATCATATGAAAATTGAAATAAATTGGATTGATTATGTTATAAACATGAAAGCATGAAAATCAATGAAGCAAATAATAAACAAGATGTATATAGAGAATGTAGATTTAACCTTGTACAGTTAATCACTGCAAACATATTCTTAATAGAAACAGAAAAGATACAATGACACACACACATTACACAAAGATTTTTACACTCGAAACCGAAATCGGGAAAACCAACAAATTGTTTGGAGTCACATCTCTAATCTTCTATTCATCATGTTTTTCATTGTTTACAATACAATATACATATAGGATCCCGTGAAATCCAAACCCGTAATCCATTGACCTGGATTAGTCAAAAACCCTAATTCCTTATCCAGAATTAGAAAACCATCGACGAAAACCATGTGTTGAAACACTGCAAAAAACAGACGCTAAAAACTACCAATTTTTTTTTCCAGGGGCTACCGCCCCACAGACCCCCCTACCCCTAGAGGCTCCCATATAAGTGTACAATACATGGGACCAATATTGCAAAGTATATAACACATACTCAACAGAGAAAAATAAAAGTAAATAGTGTTGTATTACCATGTCAAAATTCTATACAATGTTCTATGAAAGGGAGCATTACATAGAGAAAAATAAAATGAAATATTGTATTACGATGTTAAATTTCTATGCAATGTTCTGTGAAAGAGATAATTACATAAAAATAGGATGGCTAACTCTTTGCTACTTCCCATCATACATAGTAAACTTAAGAGTGCATTCTAGTTACAAAATCAACATTCATGTGTTGAAGGCGGTACAACTCTATAAGCATGGTAGAGGAGAATCATCCCAAGGAGCTGAGAAAGAAGAAGATTCTCGACAACATAACCTGAATCGGCCATGAGGAAGAGGATTTCATAGGGGTAGAGGTTATGGTGGTGGCAGAGGAGGATCATATGTGTGTTTCAGGTGTGGTGTAGAGGTTCATCGAGCATTTGAATACCCAAGTTATAACATGCAAGAGTCGAAGCAAGGACAACAACTTAGTTTGAACTTGGTCCAACATGAGAATGAAGAAGAAGGAGATAAATCTGAAGTCCCACTTGATATGGGGGAGAGTCTCATGATACAGAGATCAATGGTGATTCCTGAAAAAGAGAAAAGGCAAGGTAGAGGCAATGAAGATTCTTGGCTTCGAACAAATATTTTTCGAACTAGATGCACTTCTGAGGGAAAGGTATGTCAAGTTATTATTGATAGTTGCAGCTGTGAGAATAAGTTAGATGGTAGATAAGTTGAAATTACGCTATGAAACACATCCCCATCGTTACCACATTGCATGGTTCAAAAAGGGGAATGAAGTCACCATTGATAAAAGATGTTTGATCAAGTTTTCAATTGTTAATACTTATAAAGATGAAGTATGGTGTGATGTCATTCCGATGGATGCATGCCATTTTTTATTTGGGAGGCCTTGGAAATATGACAGAAAAGTGATGCATGATGGAGGAAAGAATACCTACACCTTTTGGAAGGATGGATTGAAAGTCGTCTTATTGCCCCTTAAGGATGAGGGAAAAACTGAGAATGTGTTGTCAGAAAGAGAGTTTGTTAAGGAAACAAAGGAAACATGATTCTTCTATTCATTAATTGTGCAAAAATTAGCCATGGAAGACATACTAATTCCTACTGAAGTGGCCAAGTTACTAGAAGAATATGTTGATGTTATCCCTAATGAACTACCTGATGGTCTTCCACCAAAGAGGGATATTAAACATCACATTGATCTGATCTAGAGATCATCTTTACCTAACAAGGAAGCCTATAGGATGAGTCCTACACAACATGCAAAGCTCAATCGACAAGTGACATAACTCATAAACAAAGGCTTGGTAAGAGAAAGCATGAGTCCATGTGTTGTACCAACATTGTTGACTCCAAAAAAGGATAATACATGGAGACAGATAGCAGAGCAATCGATAAAATTACCATCAAATATAGGTTTCCTATACCGCGGTTGGACAACATGATGGATGTGCTAGACAGAGCTAAGTATTTTAGTAAGATTGATTTGTGAAGTGGATACCACCAGATCCGGATTTGCGAAGGGGATGAATGGAAAACTTCCTTCAAGACTAGGGATGGACTATATGAATGGATGGTGATGCCATTCACGTTGTCCAATGGTCCTAGCACTTTCATGCGACTGATGAATACTATGCTTCGACCTTATATTGGTAAGTTTTTTGTTGTGTATTTTGATGACATCCTAGTTTTCAGTAACAAAAAAGAAGATCACTTGCAACATTTAAAAATTATAATGGATGCATTGAGAAAACATCAACTTTATGCAAACCTGAAGAAATGTAGTTTCCTACAAGAAAGTTTGGCATTCCTGGGGTTTTTCATCTCGACATAGGGAGTCAATATGGATTTAGAGAAGGTCAGAGAAATTTTGGAGTTGGCTAGTCCCATGAGCATCACAAAGGTAAGAAGTTTTCATGGGCTGGCCACCTTCTACAGAAAATTTATTCGAAATTTTAGCAGTATTGCAGCACCCATAATAGATTGCACAAGAGTAAAAACATTCATGTGGACCAAGGAAGCTGAGGAAAGTTTTAATTTTCTGAAGAAGAAAGTAACTAAGGCACCCATATCATCCTTACCACATTTTGATAAAGTGTTTGAGGTAGACTGTGATGCTTCACATGTAGGCATTGGAGCTATACTTAGCCAAGTAGGTAGACCAATTGAATTCTTTAGTGAAAAATTGATTGAGTTAAGAAAGAACTACTCCACATATGATGTATAATTTTATGCAATTGTGAAAGCATTGTGACATTGGAGGCATTATCTAGAGTCGAAGGAGCTTGTGTTATTTACCGATCATATTGCATTAAAATATGTAAACACCCAAAATAAATTGAACAATAAACATGAAAAATTGGTCTCTTTCCTACAAGGCTACACCTTTGTTTTGAAGCACAAATCAGGATGACAAAATCAAGTTGTAGATGCTTTGAGTCGGCACACTGTTCTTTTGACAACTATGGAAAATCATGTAATTGGGTTTGCGGCATTAAAGGATCTCTATGCATCTGATAATGATTTTCGAGAGATTGTGGATTGTTGAAGAATCTAGTGGCTGGGAACATGGATCTTAATCAAGGTGAATATTTTATGCAAGATGACTACCTCTTCAAGGGAAAACAACTATGCATCCCAATTGGTTCAATGAGGGAAAATGTTTTCAGAGACCTTCACAGTAGTGGTTTGGCTGGACATTTTGGAAAGGATAAGACGCTAGCCTTAATCAAAGATAAGTATTATTGGCCAAAGATGAAAAAAAATATAACCAGGTATGTGGCACGATGTCGGATTTGTCAAATGTCTAAAGGACACTCACAAAACTCAAGGTTGTATATGCCACTACCAGTTCCCACAGGTCCATGGATAGATTTGAGCATGGATTTTGTGTTGGGGCTTCCAAACACACAGCGAGGTAATGATTCTATTTTTTTGGTTGTTGATAGGTTCTCTAAAATGACTCATTTCATTGCTTGCAAGAAAACTAGTGATGCATAGAGGGTGGCATAATTGTTTTTTTCAGAAGTTGTTAGATTGCATGGGGTTCCAAAAACTATTACCTCTAATAGAGATACTCGGTTCTTGGGTCATTTTTGGAGGACTTTATGGAAGAAACTGGGGACTAAATTACAGTTCAATAGTTCCTATCACCCCCAAATAGATGGGCAAACCGAGGTGGTAAATTGGAGTTTGGGAAACCCGTTACGGAGCATTGTTGGAGAGAAGCCCAAGCAGTGGGATTTGGCTTTACCTCAAACATAATTTGCCTACAATAGTTCAGTGAATAGATCTACATGTAAATATCAATTTCAGGTTGTTTACAGTATAAACCCTATAGGTATCCTAGATTTGGAGCAACTACCACTTGGGGATAGGATCAGTGATGATGGGGAAGCATTTGTAGAACACATTCAACAATTGCAGCAACACGTGAGACAAAAATTGCAGGCCAGTAATGAATAGAGAAAAATGATCAAAGATGCTCACCGACGATACTAGGTATTCAATGAAGGTGATTTAGTGATGGTTTATTTACGGAAGGAGTAGTTTCCTCGAGGAACCTACCACAAATTAAAGTATAAGAAAATTGGTTCATGCAAGATTCTCAAGAAAATCAATGACACTACTTATAAGGTCAATTTACCAGCGGATCTCAATATCTCCCATGTGTTTAATATTTATGATTTGTATATCTTCCATGGGGACGATATGGGTGATGATAGTGCGACAAAGGTGGATTGGTAACATGCCATTCCAAGCAAGAAAAAGACAAAAATTGCACATATTTTAGATAAGAAGACCCTTCATACTCGACAAGGAAAATACAACCGATATCTGGTCCAGTGGGAAGGCATAGCACCAAAAGAGAGTACATAGATTACAGACAGTGGCTTACTAAACCTAGATCCCATTAAATGGCAAGAGTTTGAAGACAATAACTTGCAGGAGCTGCATTCTTTTCAACCAGCGGAGAATGATGCAAGGATTTTTCAGGGATTTTCTGAGGGTCATAACTTTTGACTCGGTTATTTGTTTGGGCTGAAATTTTACGGAGAGTTTCATCTCGAAGAGTTCACTGTCATGTTGATCGGATCTATCCAACTGAACATCGTTTCGACAAATTTTTAGAGCCAATTTCCTTCATATAAGGCCTCAAATTGGGGTTTTAGTGTTTTTACGGGAATTTTTAAGTTTTCAATTATCAGTTATCTCTTAGTTTATGAGCTTAATAAAAAAAGGGAGTTTAAAAATAGTGACATTCTAGTTAGATCTTAGTTAGTGGTCAGTTTTAGAGTCATGTGAGAATTTTCTAAATTTAGTTGTTTTTTCTAGAAAAATAATTGTTTTTCTAAAATTAGTTGTTTTTGAAAATCCCAAATAGTAGTTATAAGGGGTTGAACTTTGATTGTAATAGTTAGGATGGAGAAATATTAAAAGATAGTTATTTTTCCATTCTCCCATGTTTTCATGGTTTATTTGATCTTGTGAATGAATCTTAGGCTTTGACTACATCAAACGTGGTGCTTCAGACTAAGCTGCAACAAGAAAATCCTAAAGGTCAATCTTCTGCTCAACGATGAAAAGTTTCCTAGGCTATGTTAGTATAGAGGTTGTTTCTAATTTTGAGCTCATGCCATAAGAAATGAAATTTTTTGGTAGCCTTCCATTTGACAAGATGATGAAGTAGTTCGAGAAATTGAAGGACTTTTTGTAAGCACGTTTATGTCATGACCTAATAAAAGTTCAAATATCAAGTCTTCAACGCATCTAATTTGGAGAAGTTGCTACAAATCCTATTTGGCAGGAAAAGGATATCTCTGGAGTTATGATTTGACCCTAAGTTCAAAGTCTCTTCTCTAGATCTAGGTTTTTTTATAACACAATGAATGAAATGGAATGTAATCACAATTTGTTAGCCAGGTATCAAGTCTCAATCAAAATTGTAACTAGATTTTAGGATTTGATGAAAACCAACTATGTGTATAAAAAAGAAATTAGATGACAGAGTTAAAGGTTCAGATTTTGTGAGACTAAAGGGACATCTTGATCTGGATTGTAATTCCTAGAACCTCTTACATTTTTCACTCAATGGAAAAGACATTCTAATGGTTAGACTATCTTATTCTTGTCTTATATTTCTTGTATCTTGAATGCATTTTAATATTTTTCAAAGCATTTAGTTTATCTTGTTACATGTTGAATGTTAGTAAAGATTTTGCTACCACATATAACAAGATTTGTGTTTAAATTATTCTTTCTTTTTTCTAAATGATAGTTGGGATTATACAGTCTTCTCTGTAAGTGAGCAGATTGTGAAACTTGCAATTTTTCTCTTCTTTTGTTTATCCCCATTTTATCTAATTTACCAGAGTGAATGTCATTGACTAAGCTGAGTGTTTTAGAACCTTGATCTAAAGTATAATCTGATCAACTATTGTCCAATCCATCCACTACCTGATTCAAAAACCAAATCTGTAAACTCAACTCAACATACAAGAATAAACCATTGCAATAACTAAGGTGCCCTAGCTTGCCCCTTAGCAGTCAAGGACAACTTTAGGGATAACACATCTCATGGAGTTTTAGGAATTGACCAACACCCAATTTCACTATGGAGCTCGTGAGAATTTGTTCTTATCTTAGCTTTGCTTATTTTTTTCTTTACACTTGTCAAAGCAGAGAAATAATTTTGATCTTCTAGATTAGAGTTGATTACATCCTTATAATACCTTAATTTTATTTTTTCCTCTAACTCTTTATCACACCACATTTTCTCCTAAAATTTTGATTGAGTGATATTTTTAATAGTATCCTTATTCTGCAAAATGGTGTCTTCCATGATTCCCCAATAGCTTAACCAAGACTGGGCATCTTTATGCCATCCTCACTTGAGTTGAAGGTGGTTACGACTGGATTTTGAAGCAAGTTTAGGAAGCCTCTTGTCTTCCATGTTGTTTAACTTTTTCTTATACATTAGGTATCTATTCATAGCTATGCTCTCAATGGGGGAAAGGATTTCCTCTAAGATGAGGATGGGATAAGACGTAATTCCTTTAATTTTGATAATATAGGTTATAAAATACTTTTGGATTTTCTCTATCTTTCTCCAGGATTAACGAGAGATACTGCATCCTCAGACTTCACATCCATATAGAATAATAGGTGTAACAAGAGTCTCAAAGAGGAGTTTCTTCTTATCCCATATTTAAAGATCGACTGATTTACGCCATAATACGATTTCCATCCCCCAATAATCATTTTCTCAATGCTATAATTCCAATTGAGCTTGTGGTGAATATCGATTCCAAGATATTTGTATGAAGTCACTTCCTCCAAATTGTTGTTGTCATATATGAGGTATCATAAGTGATCTTATTGGATTTAATGATCATGACCTTAGTCTTGTTAATATTAACAATCATACCCGTATTGGAGAAAAATCCTTAAGGATTCTTAGTTGCTTTCCAGGATTGTGGGGAATCCTCGCCATAAGAACAATATCATCAGCATAAAGAAGAATATTGATGACTATACCAGTGAGATTAGGGCTGACACAACTTTCTACTTCCAAGCAATCTTCTAACTTGTTAATGTATATGCCAAAAAGGGTAGGGGACAAGGAACAACCTTGCTTGACTCCAATATTGCTATTAATCTCTTTCGACCAGCCATTAGTGTTCTTAAACTTGGAAATAATGTTCTCGTACAACCTTATTGCAGTATCCCTCAACTCGAAATGCACTTTTATCTCTTCGAACCTATCCCAAAGGTTTTTCTTGGGAACCGTGTCAAAATCTTTTCTAAAGTAAAAAAAACAACAAAAAAGATTGGTGTTAGTATTGCAAAAATCCTCTCCAATGATCCTAAAGGTAACAAGATGGTCCAGAGTTGAATGATATCTCCTAAACCCGGCCTTGGGAATACAACACGAGAAATCCCTGGGTACTTCCCCACATTTCGTGGATGGTAAACAGGGTAAAACGTTCGGCTTGAATACGGGCCTAACCAGGCAAGGACATCAAGTGAGGCCCTAAATAGGCTCTTGGCCATGGATTCAACCCCAAAACCTCAATCAAGCAAACAACGACACTCATCCACTTGAACTAATCCACCGGGTTAACATAAATTCATATAAATTAAAGAAAATATAATGTAATTTAAAAAATGAAATAACAACTGTTATTTTTATATTAGAAAAAAACTATTATTGAATCATACAACATTATAATATAAAATTTATGGATTTGACCACAAGGTCTATTATAAAAAACATCCAACCTAGATTGTAAAAGTCTTTTGTTCTCAACTTTGCAATTCATTCTCTAATAGGAATAATAGTTGTATTGTATTACAAATTGGTATAACAAATAAATTACTCGACAAATAGTAGGATCTTGAATACAATTACTTCAAAAAATTTGAATAGTAAGCAACAAGGAAAGTTTGAGTACCTTTTGTTTTGTTTTGTTCTGTTTCTATTTCTTGGCATTTTTTATTGGTTTTCAACTCCTTTGTGAGTGGGTTTGGCACCTTCTTCATAAGAGAATTGGTACACAAATCTTTTGGACTTGGGGAGAGCTTACTGAGTCGTGGGTCTTTATTGCTTGGCAATGTGTTTTTGGAAGTGTTTGGATTTCTTCCTTTAGGGAAAATTATAGGGGCTAAATTTTTCCCATGGGTTACTTTTCCTTGCTTTTCTCTAAAAAAGATTCACCAATTTCCATTTTTTTAAAATGATTCACCCAAATTTATAGGATAAAAGTATTTCACTCTAAAAATAGTCAAAATTTTATAAAAATTGTATAAAATCCTTAAAATTTTGAATGTTTTTACAAAAATATGGCAAAACATTTTATGGTTGACATTTTAAGAATTAGAAACTATTTTACATTACTTAGAAACTATTCTAATAGAAACCTTTTGACCAACTAAACCTCCATTTTGTAGGTATCACCACCTCCACTTTGTAGGTATCACGATATACTAAGTATATTTAGAACAAACTTTCACAATTTTTGTGAAGACTAATGAACTTGAAAATGTTAAGTTTTCTAGTTAAGTGTCTTTGCAAAAAAATATAAGTACTATTGGTCATTAAGGATTCTTGGGTTTGTTTCATGTATGGAGTTTTACTTATTTGCACTAAATTTGGTAACATTAATAGTGAATACCAATTTGGAAACTCTAGCCATAATTCAATTTCCTACATCAATAATAATGATGTTAATTGATGATGTTGAGGGAAGTTGTAACAAAGTGTAAGAGGGATGTCATTGTGAGTTTTGACTTGATCATTTTTACACATTTAAGGTTTGATTTGAGCTCAATGGTGAACAAAAAAGTGGTTCCAATTAGGGTTGGAATTTCAAAAATGAAATAGCCCATCAAATTTGATGGTTTTGACAACTCAACCACCCATTTTCATAGTTTTAACTAAGAATGTTGATAATCATGAAAAAATTTCTAATCTCATCCCAAATTCCATTCTTAATCCCAATGAAAAAAGATTGAAAAAATTAATAATTAAGGTTTTGGACTCTAATAGTAATAGCTATCCTTAGTCCCAATAAAATTAAAAAAGATTGAAGAAATTGATGATGACCCCTCAAAGGTTTTGGAGTCTAATAGTAATAGCTACTAGATAGTTGCAGAGTCTAAGAGATAGTTAGGGTGGTGAATTGTAAGTAGTGACACATTCTTTATCATTATAAAATCATTTTGTGTTCATTTTTAATTCATGACTTTTTGTCAATGCAAACGTGGCGTTTTTATTTTATTTAGAGATGGGAACTATCTATCAAAATTTTGTTTTATGTGATAATATAATCACATCCATCAAAATTAGGTTTATGAAAAATACAATTCATGAATTAAGAAAATAATTTGTTTTTAACAATTATTTAATAACAACTTTTAAAAAATAATTAAAACATTATGAAATTTTTTAATGAAACTAAATTAATAGATGTATAGATTTTATTTTAATTTAAAAAAAATTTATAAAATTTGTCAATCAAATCAAAATAATGATAATTTTATTTTTATTTAAAATTTCAATATCAAACCAAAATAATGATAATTTTTTTTTAATTGAATATTGAACCTATTTAATTGACAAAATGCCCCACTAAGAACATTTTTCCATCAAATTCTAACAATGGCCCCTCTAAAAAATGAAAGGCCGACCGTATATTTTGTTTTGTTTTGTAAAACACCCCACTTGCCATAATAAGTGCAAAACGCAATTCCTACCACAGAGTGACTGGCAATGGCCATCAACCACGTGAGGGCACGCAGACCAGACTGTCATCCTGCCTGTCACTATCCGTTATAAATTTTTATTCACTACAACCCATTTACTAATCATACACATACGGGGCAAAGTTTTTTTTTTTTTGATTGGACACGCGTTAATTTCCTGTTGGTTGTCGGAGCCTAGAAGGCCGAGAGGAGGATCTTTAATATGCGCCACTCTCAATCCTTCAGCATTGCAAATTTTGTGGCTCACATATCTGAGTCTCACGGAAGAAAGAACACTTCAAATTTGCGTTGGTCTGTCTGAGATTCAGATTTGCTGGCCAGGGCTGTGCTTAGGGTTTGGACTTTTCCGGATCTGCTAGCTGCAGCAAGTTTCTTGTGATTGTGAGCAACAATGGCAGGCACAAGCAAGTACGCATCTGCAGTTCTCCTGGCCGTTGTGATGATTTTAGTGGCGGCGGCAGCAGGAGCGGCAGCAGAGGTGAAGGCATCTGCCCCCAGTCCAACAATGGAGGCAGGCGCTGCTTCAATGCCCTTCTTTCCCTCTCTAATGGCCGTTCTCATCACCTCCTTCATTCCCTTCTTGGCCTCTCTCCTCTTCAACTGAGATGAATTAGGTTAGGGTTTTCCTGGCTGTTTTCTTCTTTTTATATATATAACGATGTATATGTCATTATGAGTTTGGGTTTTTGTACGAGGCTATTCATTCCTGGTCGACAGCCAGAGTATATTGTATGTGATAGACAGACATCTTACCCGATTGTTTCGCCATTTTGGAAATCATGGATCTTTTCAGGGTCCTTACATTGTATGTTTTGAAATAATAATTTATTTTTGACAATCTTGGATTTAGCTGATTGCACTGGTCATGGAATTATACAAATCTAGGGTTTCTGTTCCAGATTTTGCGTTTTTTTGTTATGTTATTTGGACAGATTTAAAGTCTCTGTTCTTTTCTCTGAGCAGAATGTATATTACTTATGGAGACTACTTTACGTTTGGATGAATGCAAACACGTCTTTTTTCTATTTTGTTAGAGATGTAGATAAATTGGGGTAATTTGTAAGGTGGATTAATAATAATAATAATAATAATCATCTATTTTTAAGGTCACGGCCAAGCCAGCGCATCAAATTGGTGTATGAGACCCCTTGTTTGTGGGATCTCCTTCCGCCTAGTGATTTAACTGGTAAAGTCTACGAAGGTATACATACCCTACCCACTTCTGAATTTGAACCTCTGACCTTTTAAGAGGAAACACATGTTCTTAACCATTAGACCCACTCAGGTTGTATATAAAAGTGCTTGGTGCTGTTTTATTTTTTTTAATTTTTTTTATTCACTAAACAAATTTTGATGAATTATTATTTTTTATTGTTTAAATTATATTTTTAAATGTATAAATGAATTTAATGTTTAAATTTTTTTTTGGACACTTTTATTATATAAATTCAACTACAATTTCTGACCAGATTTTCAATAAAATTCTAAAAATATAAAAAAAAATTCAAAAAAAATTAAAAAAATTCAAAAACTATAAAAAATAATACATAACTTTAAACCATTCATGAATCATGATGTATCAATACATAAGGTTAAACCATTTATGATATATCAATTCATTAGATCAGACCATGATAAATTTTCTACTCTCCATCATATATACTGCAATGAGAAATTTACAAACCTTATATACCATGTACCCATCCTTCAATATAGTTCTCGATCTCCAGAACAGATATTGTTCATAGCATACAAAGATGCAGAGTGATACAAAGTAGCATTTCTCCTATAAATGCCCCTGTGAGCAGGGTAATATTATTTATTACGTATTACTATGTCCAATTATTTACTACGAAGGATTATAAAATTCTGCTACAGCCTAAAAAAAATCACAAATCTGCACAATAAAAATTGTGTTTAAACTCCTAAACCGTTGCACTTTGCTTGCGTCGAGAAAAATAGTTAACATATACAAATTTACAATTAATCCATGTAAATTTACAATTAAACAATACTTTTCTTTCAATTGAGTGCAAGATTCAAATTTCTGCAATGGCATGCTCATGCTTGTGATAGTTGTATCTTATTGGCCAAGTGCAAGTTTTATGTGACTTTGATGAATATATAGCCCTTCTAAATGATGTTTTTGGTTGAGTAGTGAGATAACTAAGTTAATTAAATGATGTTTCTATATGCTAACCATAATATTAATTAAAATATAAATAACTAAAGTGAATATTTTAGAGGTTTAAGTTTAACATAGTGAGAAGCAAGCGTGGGGTCTTGAGTCATTAGATTGTTATTATTATATTATTGTTGTCATTATTATTCACCTCATTATTTGTAATTGTACCAAGAAGATTTAGAGTAAGAATTATTTGTTAACATAAGTTGTAAATGAGCTTTCCTCAAAGTGACATTGCTATTCATTAACTTTTTATCATTCTTTAGACATGACATTACTTAGTTGAGTCTTTTTATATTTACTTATTTGACTATTTGACTAATAAAATTTAGTATTAAGCCAACAATAAGTGGTTTGGTCCTTCACACAAGACATTTTACGATTTTTTCCTTCAAACAAGACATTTTACCATTTTACCATGTGGTTGGATGTCATATACTTGATTGTAGTTCACTTCTTCTTTGTTTTCATCACCAATTTGGGGGAAAATGATGGTTTTGGTGATGAAAACAAACAATAAGTGAAACACCTATAAAAAATGAGGTGATATAACATTTTTTATGTAAATGGTTTGGTCCTTAAACAAGACATTTTAGGGTATATGACATCCAACCACTAGAAAACCTCCTAGCTACTCCAGGAATGTTCACAACAACCCTCACAAGGCTCTTGAGTCTACTTCTCAACATAAAAACGCTTCACAACCCCATTTACAGGTACATTGGCCTCTTTCTCAACATAAAACAAAGCCCAACATTGGCTTCCTTCAAGCCCAACATGGTTGGTGCTCTTCCCAGCACTCATCTCCTCTCTTGTTGTCCAAAATCTACCAGTAAAAACTGATGTCCATGCAAAAACATGACTATCCAAAAACCATCGCCTTAGCCATACAAATTTTCTCTCTTTGTTTGCTTGCTTGAATTGACTTACACTCTTCTCCAAGCTGATTGTACCCATGCCCATGCTCTTCAATAACTATGTGATGTGATTCCTCACACCCACCCTCTTACGAGAGTTTAATGATTGGTTTTAGGAACACTAACAAATAGAAGGTTTACACAATAATAATGATAATTCAGGAATGTGGGTTTGGATTAATACGCATGAGTAATTCCCCCTCAGACCCCTCTCTCTTGTGGAATCATAGCCACCCCATCATTCTTCATCATTTTTGTATCGCAACCATCAATTACTATTTTTATTAGCTATTTCAATGCATCTAATTTACCATTCGGCCTTCGACCACATTAAACCAATATGGCTCTTCGCCCCAACACATTGGCTCACCAACCTAAATCACATTTATACAATTACATTATAACTCGTGGGGATTAAAACTGGGGATGTTACAGGGTATCCCTAGTAATTAGGATTGCTAAATGTATAATCAATGAAGATCAAAGGTGAAGTGAAGAGATAGCTCTAGTAAAATAATGTTG
>ML830110.1:28217-51796 GCA_009831015.1 Picea engelmannii | reverse complement strand
TCCCCCAACCCCTCACCCAAATTCCCTTCTTTTACCCTCCACCAGGTATCGAAGCTTTTCAGGTAGCCGCAACGCTCACACTACCTAATATGGTGTTAGCGATCCCAGTTTGGTATTTACACCCACCAGAGATGGTCCCTCGAGCATAGGAAGGATTTCCCATGATAGTTCCCATTCTTACCCCCGTTCCCCCCCCACTCACTAACCCCCCTGCTATAGCTGGGGGCAGGAGGAAAAATAAGGAGCCCACCACTCCCCTTCCCCCACGCATCCCACCACCTTGCGCACTATGTGAGAAAGAGGGCCACCAAACCAACAATTTCCCATCACTACCTGAATTACGGAATTTGATTCCCCCCAATCCCACTCCACCAACACCCGTCACTACTGCAAGTACCACTACCACCAACCCTTCCAGTAGTAAAGGGTGAGGACCAAATTTGCATGTGCTATATGTTCAGAATATGGCCATTACACTCACCATTGCCCAGCATTGCCATTCTTTTGGCAGACATTAGTGGCTGTACGCCAGAAATTCCAGAACAATCCCCACCCTGCTACGTCCTCTTCAACAAATATCACTAACATTCGCTATGTCACTACTTCAGTTAATGAACGTATGAGATGCCCTTGCTCTCTCTGCGATTCACTAGCTCATTTTACATACCAATGTCCTATGATCCTTGCCTACAGGCAACGTCAAGTGGCCTTGCGTCACCAACCCACAGAGGCGATAATTGACATTACTTCACCACTCAAGGATCGTCATGTCATTTCTCCAGAGCCCGAGGCACTCCCATCACCTCCATGGTTCTTACATGACGTCGGTGAGGATCTACCCCGCAACCCCCCCAACTCTCCTGTTCATATGGAGACCCTCCACCCAACCACCACGGGTACCCCTCAGTACTTCAATATATGGTTCATGTCGACTGAACCCTCACCCTCTGCCCACACTACTCCCCTTGTTTCTCCCGCAGGGGGCAATCACACTAGCACCGAGATCACTCCTCATGACCCCTTGTATTCCCGTCGTTTCCTATGCGATGAGGAAATACTTGAAGAGATCAACCACGCAGACTCTCCCTGGGATGCACTACATCATCGCGCACTCTGCTCACCACAGGAAGCCCTCATGCCTCCTAACCAAAACCCTATTTATGCAGTCAAAACCAAAGATTTTATCCCATCTGGGCCTATCGATTGGTTCAACAATCCCAATCCTGGCCCTGATGCGTTTGAAGAAGGAAACATGGATAACATTTCCCCCACCATCAAAATCGACATTTCCATTAAAAATGGCGTCATCGAAGAAATCATCATTGGCGTTGCTTGCACTCCTCAGGAAATTGCCGCATATAAAGCCCTCTTCCAGGAATATAGGGATATCTTCGCTTGGTCATACACGAAGATGCCTAGCCTCGACCCATCTATTGTCGAGCATCGCATCGACACCTGGCCTGACATCACACCCATTCGCCAGAAACAGCGACTGCTACACCCATCCAAGGCCACGGCTATCAAAGCCGAAATTGACAAATTACGTACGACCGGGTTTATTTATCCCATCGCTTACACTTCATGGGTTTCCAACCCTGTACCCATCGACAAAAAACAGGGCACTATTCGCGTTTGCACAGACTTTCACGATATCAATAACGCATGTCCAAAAGACAACTTCCCAACACCTTTCATCGATCATATTATCGACGACTGTGCTGGCCACGAGGCTCTCTCCTTTATGGACGGATTCTCTGGCTATAACCAAATTCAAATCCACCAAGCCGATCAATATAAAACCGCATTCATTACCATGTGGGGTACTTTCGCATATCGTGTCATGCCTTTCGGCTTAAAAAACGCCGGCGCAACCTTCCAGCGGGCGATGACATACATATTTCACGATCTGGCTGAAATCATCCTCGCCTACTTGGACGACCTCACAGCTCACTCCAAGAAACGCACCCAACATCTTGATGATTTACGAATCATTTTTCAACGGTGTCGTTAGTATAATATCTGCTTGAATCCTCTCAAGTGTGTGTTCTGTGTCACCGCCGGGCGCCTCCTTATTTTTATTGTTTCCCAAAGAGATATTACTGTGGACCCCCTCAAAGTCAAAGCCATCACCGAAATTCCACCTCCTCGGAATTTACGACAACTGCAGAGTTTGCAGGGCAAAGCTAACTTCCTCAGATGCTTTGTTCCTGATTATGCCATACGCGTGCATGGTTTCCTTCGCTTACTATGTCACAGCATCCCCTTTCATTGGGACGATTATGCCCAACATTCGTTTGACGATCTCAAAGCATCACTTTCAAATGCACCTTTGATTAGTGCACCTGACTATAATCGCGACTACATCCTCTACGTATCAACATCAACTGTGTCAGTAGCCAGCATCCTCATCCAGCTCGGAGATGAAAATCGTGAACACGTCATTTACTACGTTAGTAAGAACCTTTCAGGACCACCCTTGAAGTACAAACACGAAGAGAAACTTGCTCTTGCAGTCGTCCTTGCAGTCCAGAAACTGCACCATTACATTCTGCTTCGAACCACCAAGGTCATCACAGACTCCAACCCTATGCAATACTTGCTCAGCCATCAACAAGTTCACGGAAAATTCGCTCGATGGATCGTTATCCTTCAGGAGTACGACCTTGAGTTTTCAACACCTAAGAGTAAGAAGGCCCTCGTTCTCGCTGAACTTGTCATGGCCCTCCCCTCTGACACAACCAGTGCCCCTGTCAACACCAACTCTCCTGACGAACATCTCTTTTACATCACTTTCGATGACCCTTACTATGGAGACCTTCTCGTCTACCTACAAACTCAAAAGTTTTGTCAACACCTTTCACGAGATGATCGTCGACGTATTTTCCATCAGGCCCCCCGCTATCTCCTCATCGGAGATATCCTATATCGACGAGGCGTTGACACCATTCTTCGTCGTTGCCTGACTATTAACGAGGCCAACAGAGTCTTAAACGACTGCCATAGCGGCACCTATGGGGGCCATCTTTCGGGTATATCCACAGCTCAAAAGATTATCCGAGCCGGTTACTTTTGGCCCACCTTGTTTCATGATTGCGTTCATGCCGTGAAATGCTGTGAGCAATGTCAGCTCTATGCCAACAAAGCCCGAGCTCCCCCCGCTCTTCTTCACACTGTCATTACTGCGGGCCCTTTTTGTAAATGGGGCATCGACTTTATGACTTGTAATCCCCCCTCCAACAATGGTCACAAATACATTGTTTTCGCCGTTGATTACTTCACCAAATGGGCCGAAGCTATGCCCACTTTCAACAACACCGCTGACACTGCAGCGCGTTTTTTCTTTAATCACGTCATATCCTGTTTTGGCGTACCACTCCAGCTCGTTTTCAACCATGGAAAACACTTCGAGAATGAGCTCTTCGTCGAACTCTCATCTCGGTTAGGCTTCTCTCATGAGTTTGCCTCACCATATTACCCTCAGTCAAACGGACAGGTCGAGGCAGTGAACAAAGTCCTCAAGACCATGTTACATCACACGGTTAATAAACATAAAACCAATTGGCATCACATGTTATTTTACGCGCTATGGGCTTATCGAACGATAGTAAATACTGCTACGGGTTTCACGCCATTCCATTTAGTCCATGGGGTTGAGGTAACTCTTCCCATTGAGTGCGAAATTCCCACTTTACGCACCGCAATTGAGCTATTACCTGACACTGATCCAATGGATTAGCGCTTGTTGAACTTGGAGTCACTGGATGAAGACCACCGATATTCATTACAGAACAATGAGGCAGCTAAAAAATGATCCAAAGATACCTTTGATTGCCATGTCAACCTTCGTTCATTCCGAGAAGGTGACCTCGTCTTGGCCTATGATATCGCTCATGATACCTTTGGCCATGGAAAATTCGAATCACTTTGGCATGGCCCTTACATCATCCAACATTGCCTCACCAAAGGCGCATACATCTTGGCCTCCCCTGAAGGCATGTCTCTCAAAGAATCCGTCAATGGGTTATACCTCAAGAAATTTTATGCTTAAAAGTAGTCACACTACTTTAGGTCATTTCCTTTTTCTAGTGTTTTTAATCTTTTTTCTCTCACCCCTCTCATCTAAACTATCCTTTGTGCTATTGACATATGCTTCCTTCACCATCTTACCACATTGGTTATGCCGACGGCGCCAACTGTTGGACACAAAATCTCGCTTCGGCGACTTGGGCTTTATATACCCCCTCACATGAAATGCTACATTCTAGTGGCATCTGTTTGGGACCAGCAACCAACAACCAAGCTGAATACACTGTGGTCATTGGCCTCCTGGCTGATGCCCAGCGTCATCACATTCGCCACCTTAGCGTCTTCCTCGACTCTCAACTAGTCGTTCTCTAGCTCAACAATGTTTACTGTGTACGCGATCCGTGCCTCTTTCGCAAATACCTGCAGGTTAGATTATTATCTTGACATTTTGATTCCATTACATTTACACATATTCCAAGACAATTGAATCAAACAACAGATGAAATAGCTAACATGGTGTTAGATTGGCATATATCACATCAAGCTACACATACATAAAACATCTCATACATCCTGTCACACAATATAGATAAGATAGACATCATCATCATTATAAACAAAAAACATATGTAAACAACACCAGGATCTCAAAAACGATGTATACTCATATATATATATCAAGGCCTATCAGGCCATCTGAATGTTTACATACAAAAAATACATATGCCCGCAGGCCAGTGCCACACCTCGGTACAAAATCGGCTCACCAGCCTATATACGATCAAAAAGTATACAATATACATCCATCAGGGTGCCTCTATTGCACCCCCAGCTGCTCCTCCCTCAGGAGGAGGTGGTGGCCCACCCCCACCTGCCCCAGGCGGTGGTGGTGGAACACCTGCAGGACCCTCCTGTCCCGGTGGCAGGTGTCCACTAGTCATCGTGGTGAGCACAGCTGCTCGTCGCACTATACCCCGCCATGGTGGCGGTAACCCTATGCACTGCTCCAGGAACCCCTCATCCTGGATACAGATCCACATGCCCTCAGGCACGTCCTATAACACCGTCTCCAAATGACGACGTATATCCTCAAAATCACCTCCAGCCACCGCCGGAGGAGCATGTGATGGCCTTGCACCAGGGTCATCAAACCGGCGCCTCCTCGCCGGTCTCTCGGGCTCTTCTGGTCGCCCCGCGGCCTCATCCCGCCAACGCCTCTTTGCACGCGGCAATCTCTCCGACTCTCACTGAACTGGCACTCTCTGCAACTCCACCTCGTGCCCGCGAGGTGCCAAATCTTCACATGCACAAAACAACAAACACACGATCATATCAGCGTCTATATCACATATGAACTGGTATATCAAAAAATAACATAAATCACAACATACACAATAATCAACATACCTCGATGGTCAAAAACCTCCCCCGGAGGCAGCACCATATCCGGATCATCCCGAAAGTCCACCCCAACATAGGGGTACCGAAGTATGACCTGCGACATCTGCCACCATATCTGCGCTGCCTGCGCCGTAAAGTAATGCCCACCTTCACCACCACCATGGTGAACCAAAACTGATGACCACCACCTCAAGCGTAGATCTCGTGCCCCGGACGCCTCTAATAGAACCCTCGGGCGCAGCATCGACACCCTCTCCAAGAACCAGGTTACCAGGATCGAGCCAAACGCGAACTCTCTGGTACCTGTGGATCGACATCGATCCAACTGCACGATCATCCACGCATGTAGAGTCAACCCCCATGCAAACCGCTCACGGCCCACCACCACCCTCTCCAACACCAGTTGCTGGCCACCGCTAATCCGTTGGGTCGCTAGTGACCCATAAACCCAAACAATCATCGCTGCTATGCAACGATACACCAGCAAATCTATCCCACTGACACTCACTACATTCCTAGAAATGTAGTTCTCGCCTGAGCAATATCGCTCAGTGATATCAGACAAGGGTGTATCCCTCGGCAGCACAGGCTCTGCCGGCAGAGGCATTCCCCAGAAGGGGAGCCCCGTCAAAAAATAGATATCCTCCACCGTAGTGAAGGGGATCTTCTCTCCTCGCACGAGGAAGCAGTGAAGATCCGGACTCCACATCCGAAGCAGGAATTGGAGTAAGTACTCCTGTTCCCGTATCAACGGGCACTCAAAGAACTTTAGCAACCCACAGGTTGCTAAAGTCGCTCGCACCTCAGGCCCTGCATTGGCCACATCATCTTGTAACTGTGACCAGTCTCTCTCATGCCACCGAACTGCCATAGTCACTACTAGCTACCTGCACACAACACAGAGTCCTATATCAGCTTATGAAACCATCCAATGCATCACAAAGACTCATTTTTTACCCTTTCAACCTCGCCTCACATGCACGTTTTTTTTACCCACAGGCGCGCACATATGCACGCCTGTTCACTACACAGGCGCACATATATGCGCACCTTTTCATTACAAAGGAGCACTCATAAGCGCGCCTATTCATTACACAGGTGCGCTCTTGAGCGCACCTATCCAAGCTTACAGCCGCGCACTAGTGCGTGACTATCCACCTCACAGGCACGCCTCTAAGGCGTGCCTTAAATTCCCACTCACGCGCACCCATGCGCGGCTATTCTGTGGACAGGCGTGCACGTATGCGTGCCTTCCACTGAATTGCCCACGCATGCGGACCCACATCCTATGAAAAATCCCCTTAAACCCCCTGTATGGCCCCCCGTACCTACCCTGCCCAAAAATTGGAAACATATTTCTATGCAGGATGATCAGACCACTAACCTAATACTCGCACACCATCGATCGGATACCTCATGCTCCCTGAAACTCCAAATCTCCTCTACAATCTTCTCGTCCAGTCACTGTAGCAGCAGGTACAAATGAGGTGGCAATGTGGGCCCTACAACTATATATAGGCCTTTTGCCAAACTTCCACTCAACATTTCGGGAGCCCAAGGTGTCCATTTTTTAAACCGTCTTCAGCCATGGGATCAGTGTCCCATCACCTACATTTCAGCAGCCCCTGGGCCGCTTTTCATCATGAGCCCCCGAGGCACCTTTTTTTTTCATATCATGGTCAGGTACGCATGTGCATAGTCACATTTGTCAAATACAAGCTCATATCTTTGATTCTCTTCAGATATTGTTCACTTTGGGTATTTGGTTGTTATGTGCCCAGGTACTTGTTCATCGGTCATCGACATCATCCCTTCAGGTATATATTCAACAGTGGAATGTAGTCTCTCCCGCTGTATTGCATTTACATTTCCAGTCACACCCTCTGATATTGGCCTTTAGGATCCTCATTCCTGGCTCTGCAGTAGCCACACCTCCATTTGCATCTTCGGTACTGTAACCCGATAGCATTCTCACCCACATGAGTTGTCCCATTCATAGCACCTTTTGGCACTTTTTGACACTCATGTTGTTCTTCATTACTCTTTAGGGATGGGAGTCCCAATAGTCTTTCATCATGACGTGAATCAGCCACATACTCTTTCTCTTCATTTTGCTAGCTTTCCCACATGGACTCCCAGATTATCTCTTTATGGTTCTATTTTTTACCTGCACCTCCGTAGGATCATGAGCCCTTCATTTCATCCACACTCAGTTTTCCCATCTGCGAACCTACCCTCATTTCACCTACATCATATAGAAACTCACCAATGGGCCCCCCACCCTTCATCAGTTTCCCAAGAAAATTCTTCCCTCCCTGGGGCATGCATTCCACACTGGGGAACCCGTTTCTGTATTTGTACATTTCTCCCCAAAATTATTCATTATTTATTGTACAAACGCCTTTATTCCCAGTCACTACATTCTTTGTCGTCACCATTGGTGACTTGCTTTCTTTTGGCCACACGCAACCCATGTCACCCTTGGTTGGAGCATTACTTATCATCTAACCTTTCCGGCATCGTCCATATCTTCAGAGTACTCCACAGGTCAGTTACCTCTACCCTCTGAATTTGTTCACCTTGTCCCACCTCTGGCACAACTTATCACCGGTCTTGTCGTCCCCCTGACACTCGACCTTGTTACAGGGTTGCAGCCACTGTTTCTCTCATACATCCTCCAGCCAAGGGCAGTCTTGAGTCTTCCCACCTCTTGACTTCGTCCATGTACCTCTGCCACTTCCTCACCTCAGTAGATTCCATGGAGCCCTTTGCTTATGGGAGTCGCGTCCCCCTTTTTTGTCGACATCAGCACACTTTTCCATAAGGGCGATAGTATCTTGATTCTCATTCTCTATTTTAATGAGAGATCTCGGACGGTACAGGGTGAAACACCATTGCTCCCTGCTGTCGTTTCCCCCCATAACATTCAACGCCAACACTTTCTCATGTTATGGTGGGTCTTACTTTGTGAATATTGCAGTTATTTTTTGTTATTTGCCAAAGACCTCTGAACTTGGTAGGGCCATGAATGCCCACATCATCGTCGTTTCTTATTACCGCGATCATTGCCTATTATTTAGAGTATGTTCCTTTGCATAATTGTCTTCTTCCTTTATCATTACCTCCCCCAAGGGTGCTGCAGTTGTCTACACCAACACTTCCTTCATCTTTTTTCAGAGTTACATAACATGAGCATGGGGCATGCCTACCTCGTTTGCACACAGTTGTATATTTTTCTACACAACTCTCCGAAGGTCGAGTCCTACCGGTTCCTTTTTTCTCCAACAGATCACTCTGAACGGTCTCACTATTGCTCTCCCTTACAACAACATTCTCAGTAGAAGAAACATTGATGGATTTCGGCTATACGTATGCTCCTAACCTCATCCATCAGGGGGCATCTGTTATCACTGAAATTTCGTCCGCACATGGCGACAAGAACTGCACATCGTCAAAACAGCAATGAAGTCATTCATGGCACTGAATTAATTTCACAGCATTCCAGAAGGGTCAAAAACTATACAAAGTAACCAAAAATTGAAGGGCGCTTTACAGTAGTTTGGTGCGTGCGCACATGCGCAGGACAAGAATGTACTATGCGCGCATGCGCACACGACGCGCGACTATCAGCGCAAAAACCCACACACCTACTAAAACGGTGCATTTATTGAATTGGTCGGCCTCCCAACCACTTACGGACCAGATCCCAATCTGATTTGACTCCCAAATCTGAGCTGAATCCGTAGGGTAGGCAGGTTAATGACCTAATGAAGCCCTAAAGAGCCCCTTTTCACACTTTGAAGAGGTTACATAATCACCCGATGATCTGCTATAAAAAGCCATGAAGAAACATTGTTTTCGCAAGGAATTTCAGGTATTGTTATGCTGCTAAGAATGTCAAGGGATCATTCTTTGACGATAACACATTGGCAACATTTCACAGAGCCATTCACATCTCCATTGAGTGGATGTGCTGGGAGTTCTTTCACTATCATTCTCATTTCTTCGCATTGTAAGGAAAGAAAGTTTGTGAGGGCCTCAAGAGCCTTCCTTTGGGGGAAGAAGGAACCATTGTTCTCTTCCTTCATTGTGCTCTGATTTCATCAATTGACCAGCTCAAAACCATTGGTGATATTTGTGTCTTTTTGTGTTTATTGTTTCTTTATCCATATGCTCACAGTTTTAGTTTGTTTTCATTTGATTATTGCTTATAGTTTGTTTTGTTTCATCTAACCTTTCCTTCCACAACTGTCATGCTCTGCAAGACCCAACAGGGCATGTAAGCACCCTCGATTTGCTCACTAGGTGATGAATTGGGTGCGAACATTAATCATCCCCCATCTCTATCCATGTTCCCCAACAACTTACATCACATTTTATTATTAAAATTTAGAAATACAATTCGCATATACATTGCTTGGTTGTAGCCACACATTGTATCTACATTAAAAATTAATTAAACTGGGGATTATAGTGGGGATGTTACAAACATGGTGAGTGAATTCCCATGGAGTCCTGAAGAAAATAACAACACTAAATAATAAAAAATCATCATTATTATAATGGATAATTACATGTAAATGTGCATACAACTATAAGACTTGGTTAGGCATGCGTACGCCTGGTAAATTATTAGTAAAGTTAAGACATATATCTAGGTGATAGGGGGGGACATGTTAGATTCCCGTATTCCATGGTTATAAATTTTGAGGGGGGTTGGATAATTACCCAAGTCAAGTTTAATGGGGGGAATGTTGGCTTAAACTTGACTCGGTGAAAAAGTTAATGAGTTAAATATGTTTTAGGTCAATAGTGGTGGTTTTTGGGTCCACATTTTTGGTAGCACATTGTATTGTACCTATGGATTGCATGTAATGAATCCTTTAAAAAGTCTTAGGATACTCCATTGTAATTGGATTAAAGGTGAGGGGTGAAGGCTCACTTCACCAGCTTGGTCGGATTTGGTGAAGGGAACAAAGATATCTTTGATTGGTTTTTCCTATAAGAGTTTTCTATGGTAAATCATGTGTCAATGATCCGTGCATGATTTAATTGTTTTGTTGTTTCTATTTTATTATATCTCTCGCAGGCTTTTCTTATACCTAACAATTGACTAAAAATAACATTTTAGTGCCTGCAACTACTTTATGTGAGAAACAAGGAAACAAAACATTATTTTATTTTGAATCTTGTCTAAAAGAGTTTCATGCATTTGTTGATACTCTCTGTGTTAATTGTGAGGGATCATCCATGAAATATTCTTCCATCATTTTTGTATCATAGAGTTAGAAATAAATTTTCCAAGCATTTCAAAGTTATAGCAGGAAATACTTATTATTCTTGCAAATAGAGACCCATGTGAGAGAGGATTATCAAGAGAAAGCATTATAAAGGATGTACAAAGAAAAAAACTATCATTAGTTGCATTAGATATCTTGATGTGAGTGTCACTAACAGGGCTTATTTCACCAATGGTGGAATGAGATAGGGTATATTGAATTTTGAAATATGATAAACAAGAAGGATCTTAATTATTTAAGGATTTTACTTTTTTCTTTACATTTGCAATGGTGTTGTAGTTGACATGATATAGGACATATCAATTATTTTGTAGAAATGTTTGCAGTTTGATGATATTATGTTAAATGAAATTTCATAATTATTTTATGTTCTTTTAACACTATAATAATGTGTACTGAAATTAAGTGTTTTTTAACATTATCTTAATTATAATGCACAGATTGTTCTTGTATCAATAATAAAAATTAACAAAAACACGTATAATACATAATAGTTAATTTAAAGAAAAAAATAAATATCAAATGTCATGCAAAAGGTAGTTTTAAGAAGAAACCCCTCATAAAAAAATTACTTGATAAGTAGAGGTATCCACCAAATTACTTGATAAGTAGAGGGAAACACCTATCCATTTTCTATTTTTGGCTCATTTGGTTCAACTAACTATAAAATTCTAGGAGTCAATAAATCTTCCCATATCCCAAAAAACATGGGAAATTAGTTGTCACATTTCAAGAATCTCCACCTTGACAACAATTTACCTGATATATCATGCCCAAATTTATTCATCACCTTTACTGTAAGACAAGAGAAGTTAAACACCATCACAGCTACGTAACTTCTCTAACAATATTGGTTATGTGAACATGTTTGAATGATTTTATCCAATATGGACCATTCTTCCTCCATCAGTAACCTGTGTGTTACAAAATGACCCATTGTCCAATTTTTATATGTTGGATTGTTAGTCAAATGTACAGATCTTTGACCATTAGATAACACCTTATCATGTACTTTCCCAAACTTACCCAATGTATCCTTGCATTCATATGAGACATAACCTGCGATAGGTCTCCTCTTGTCCAAATCTCATGAATCATGACCTCAAACTAAATCACTGCAACCATTGTAGGTGATACTTGTGCTTATGAACTTATAAGGTACTAAAGAAACCATTTCCATGCTCTTCACCTAGTTTTTCCATGTGTCTACTAACAACACCAACTACATGTGAAATACTTAAGCAATCCCACCACAATCATTAGCACCCATTTACATGCTCTTCACCTAGTTTTTTGATGTGTCTACTGACAACACCAACTACATGTGAAATACTAACCGTTTCATCAAATACATCAAACTTCCTACTACCATATGATACACGAGATATATAACCCTTTTATTATTCATTAGTTACTAAGGACATAAACCTGAAGAAAACCTACAATGGAAAGCTAAAGGGATTTTATTGGTTTCACATCATTCATACTGAATTCCCTAAGTATCTTCACTACATACTTCTATTGTGATAACCAATATTACCATATTTCCCGCCTCTGTGTATTTCCATGCCCAATATTTGTTTCGCTGCTCCTAGATCCTTCATATCAAACATCCTAAGCAACTAATCCAACCTGTTGATCTCAACCATTTTTATTCTTGCAACAAGAACAAAATTTAATACCAAGATAATAAATATACCATAAAAACAATGGTTATACTCACTTCTTGTAAAATTTATCTCTCCATGAAGGAATCAAACATCCTGTACCATTTACTGGTTATCTTAGGCCATACAACGATTCCTAAGTTTGCAAACAAATCTTTTGTTGCAATACTGAACTAACCTTTCTGGTTGTTCCATTTACATATCCTTATCCAGAAAATCCATGTAAAACAATTTTAACATCTAGTTGTACTAACTCAAGGTCAAGTAACAAAACTAGTGCTAACACAACAAGCTTTTAACAACTAGTGAGAAACTTTCATGGAAGTCAATGTTACAAGGAAAATCTCTCTATGGCTAGGGGTAAACCATAACAGATGGAAATGATTGCAGAAATAAACTCTAATCTCAAGTATGCTATATAACAAGTATGCTAACAAGACAAGATAAAATACCTACCTCGTCTAGAAATTCGATGAAGTCCACCGTTGAGCACTTGACTCAAAGAAATATACCTGCAACTAGTCCTCAACAACCAAGAAACACAAGCATATGGTGATAATATATAATGTTAGCACATTCAATAGCACAATCCATCAATATTCATAACAAATATGCCCATGGAATAAAAATTCAAATATTCACAAGATATTAATTAGACGAG
The DNA here is from genome assembly GCA_009831015.1 of Picea engelmannii. Lineage (NCBI taxonomy): Eukaryota > Viridiplantae > Streptophyta > Pinopsida > Pinales > Pinaceae > Picea > Picea engelmannii. The sequence continues at coordinate 38,741 of ML830110.1, read as the reverse complement.
AAAAGACTATTTCTATTCAGATGTAATCAACATAAGCGAATGAGTTACAAACTTCCATGTCGGCATGGTTTGGAACCGAGAAATTAAGTTCCTTCTAGCTAGGCCTCCACCACTTCAATCGTCCACCAAATTCAAGCTCATATAAGAGAGACAATGAAGTTCTCAATTAAGAAGGGAAGAACTTGGGGGTGAACAATGTGTTCAGAATTAAAGGATAAAGGGATGCAGACTCAATGTGAAGTGAATAATTTCTCTAGAGTAACTTTTCTCTCAAAGTTGAATTATTATCCTCCTCTTATCCATAGCTTGGATTTGGCCCATTTGTAGCCTTCAAGTGGAACTGAAGAGTCGAGTCAGAATGTTTCCAGTATATGGAAGGTGAAGGATCATAGATCTCGTGACGTGACATGGAAACCTAACACCAGTTTTTAATTTTGGGCACAAATCCCAATGTACGTGGTATGTAGTAGTGCAACCTGCATATATGCATGCTATAATATAGGCAGGGTGCGTATATGTGAAAAAATCATGTTTTTAGCTCTAGGATTTGCAAAAAGGGACTTTAAGTCTGGATAGGGAAATGGAAAAAGGCCATCTGTGCAAGTCTGCCTAGAGTGAGGAAAATCTTGCTATAACAGATGCCCCCTAATGTGTGAGGTTAGAGGAGTATATGTGATGTCCGAAATACATTATAAAACCCAGAAGTGGAGTAATGGGGACCCAGATGGAAGAACTAGTTTCTCATTACAATCTTTACTGACTTTGCATACATGGTTGCCAATTTGAGTTACACTATATATCCATGTGAAAATATGCCAAACAACTATCCATGGCCATGAATAGGCAACACAAAGGTAGATACATTACATAGGATGTTATAGTCATGAACAAGGCCCAGTAAAAAACTAGTCTCAAAGTCAATCTGAAAATATACGTATACAATGGAGTACAATTTGATCTCCCATGATCACTGAAGTCACATAGGTACTGGTCCAATGAAAGGTAGCAACAACTCATGAAAGTTGTGACTATAAACTGATGTCTTCAAGTCTTCTACAGAATCTACCAAAGTTGAAGTCTACATCGTGTGAATAAAGGTACTATAGCGGGAAAACCCCCCTACGGACTACACTAGGGTTCAACATGTAGGCAAATATAACCATCTAAAATTCTCCTACTTTTCTAAATACCCCAAATTCATACATCAAAGACAAAGTAAAAAGATCAGGTAACTTTACCTTTTACTCTGCGTCCAGTGTCGATCCTCTCACATTCGATAGCTCCGATGACTGCAAGCCTCCTTCCAAGGTTGACCTGCATTCACAAATAGATAAACAAAGAACTAAACACATGTATCTCATATATAAATCACGGGTTCGATGTTAGTATGAAAAATAAATCAAACATAGATATTTGACACATCATATTTTAGGACAGAAAAAGTATTCCTTTTATTGATATCACAATGTTTACTTACAATAAGATTGGTGACTACTCCATTGACCTGGTCTGGGATCCTCTTCACCAAGATCCAACTGCGCTTCCATGTATCTTTCTCCTCTCACACTTCTTGTAGGGAAATGGCATAGGCTTATGATGGAGGAAAAAGGGCTAGAATGTGAAATTCTAATGCAAATCTCACAAGGTGGCTGCAAATTCTTGGGGCAAGGAGGGGATGTTAAACGGGAAGAGTTTCACTGTTTTTATTCTTGGATTGGGAATGAGATCCCAACACCTCCTTTTATATAAAAAAATTATGGTTATTCGGTTGGGTGATAGGCTATAGGTAGTGGGACAGTTGGAAAACTACCCAATAGCCTATAATCTCAATAAATTCCTTGTAAATTTTTTTATTTTTGCAACATTTTTGGGTATGTGAGGGCTGTAATGGTGCAACTAGAGTATGTACGTGAGATATAGTGGTGCATAAAGCATGTGTATGTGGGTATTAGTGGTGCATGGTGCATACATCTTCAAAAATAGTGTTTTTAAGAAGAGTTGCTCAGTGATGGCTTGACAAAAATAGCAAGTAAGAGGGCCAAATGCCAGGTATGCTTGTATGGGGAAATTTAGGGTTATAATAGATCCCCCCTAATGTGTGAGGTCAGAAGAGCATCTGATGGATGAAATACATTACAAAATCTTCACCAACGTACGAAGCAAGTGAGCCCGGGACTAGAGTTCGGAAGGTGCCATCTGCAAAAATAACAATTGTCTCACTGAGGTGGGCATACTCGGATGAAATAAATCATGGATGACAATCAAATATAGTACATATCCATTTCATATAACTATATAAAGTGTAGCCGCAAGCAATACATAGTGGATCTACATCTCAAAATCCAAGATATACATGTAAAGTATCTATCTTGAAGAAGCCAATGACGCCTGATGGTTGGCAATGAGGCCTTTAGAGCTCAAGAAACAACTTCAATATCTTCAAAACTTGACTAGGAGTGTAATGTGAGTGTACAACTTCACTACCCAAAGTTCTTCTATGGCTCATCAGGAACATAAAAAAGGATCTCGATGACCAGGCAGAGAACTTCAATGATTTCGAACAAGGACTTGATTGGACTTTTGGGATGGCCGGGCATGAGGATAAGAGAAAAATTGCATAAAGGTTGACTCAGGTTGGTTAAAAATTCCTTGGACAATAGCATGACTGATGATCTGACTCAGGAAGCATGACATTGATATAAGTTCATGATGTAGGAGGCAATGCAAAATCTTTGTGTGTTTGGAAGGATAACCAAACGGAGGAGGACACAACTCTATGTAGCGATAAAATCTTCCTAAGGTCATATTAAATCCCAAATATTGACAACAAACGAAAGGATGTTCTTTTTCCAAGGGCGACTCATTGTGCTGCCATAAAAATAAAATAATTTTCCCATCCTCTTTTTGGGGTATTTTTTATTTTTTTGTCTTTTTCAATATTTTGAAGATCTTGAAAAAGAATAAAAGAATGTTACGTTAAAAAGGAGGAACGAGTGTCGCAAGCATACTATTTCCAAGAACAAGGAACACAATAATTCTCATATCAAGGAGAGATGTGCAGGAAAAGGACACTCAGTGAAAATTCCTCCATGGTTCAAGGTGTCAGGTCACAGAGGCAAAGTGCTACAAGGCTTGCATATAAGGCATGTTTCAAAGGTTCAGTTGAGAGAAACATGGAGCCGACATTAGGCCAAATATGAAAAGGTGAAAATGTGATTAGGAAGACATGATGAAACCCACCTCAATGTATTTTTCATGATCCCAAAGAAGGTAACCTCGGTGGTTTTTTCATGTTTAGAGAGTCTGAAAAAACGTAAAAGAAGACTCCACTATGGTACCTTTTTCGAAGGTAGTCTAGTCGGTTCAAAAAAAGGATAAAATAACATTGAAAAGACGTCTATTCAAAACCATTTTAACAAGTGTGACAAAGACAATATCACTCGACAATCTTTTCAATTTGAAGGAGTCTGAAAAGAGCTTAACTATGGACTCACAACCTTTTTCTAGATTTAGTCTCCTTAGCCTGAAAAAGGTATAAAATCTACTTAGGAGAACTCTCCCGGCAAGACAAATTTGCTGAGGTGTACCTTTTTCCTCCTTAATCTACAGGCTGTAAAAAAGGGTAAACTCATGCTAGTAGATGTTTTCCTGAACCAATTTAACGAGTGTGAAAGAACAAGGTCACTCGATAATCTTTTCAATTTTAAGGAGTCCGAAAAGAGATTAACTATGGAATATGTAGGGGATGTTCTTTTGGACTAGTTTAATGAGTGTGAAGGAACAAGGTCACTCAACAATATTTTCAGTTTTAGGAAGTCTGAAAAGAGCTTAACTATGGACTTCATGGGGGTTCCTTTTTCGTAATTTTAGTCCCTCAAGCCCGAAAAAGGGTTAAAATTATACCTGAGAATACTCTTCTAGCGAACCGAAGTTCCTAGAGTATACCTTTGTTCATACAAATTGACCATATAGAATAAAAAAGGGGTAAACTACCACCGGACATATGTGCCTTCAAATTTTAGTTTGGCAAGCGTGAAGGACAATAAGATCACTCAACAATCTTTTCATGTTTAGAGAGTCTTAAAAGGCATTAAAAGAAGAATCATTTTCTAGGAGTCCCGAGGGTGAGGCCAAGAGCGATGAAAAATCAGACATATGAGGTTAAATCTCAAAATCATGATAGGACTAACAAGGACTCCAGAGCCTAAATTCATTAATGACGACATGGGCGCCAAAAATGCAACTAGGATCTACCTTGGGCACCCATGTAAAGCTAGGATCTACCACCTCACCACGACACTTCTAAAACAACAATGATAGTTTTGTACCACAGTTCGGTGGGATCAACCCTATGGAAAAGAGGAAAATACAATGAGATGCAGAAAGTGGAGGTGGAATCCTAACTTAAATGCAAAAAGTTGGAAAAAATGGCTTTTACCAAAGGACCTTTAAAAGTGACCCAACTCCCAAAAAGGTTTCCAAACCAAAAGAGAAGTGTATTGTAACATCCAATGAGAAACTAAAGAACCATTGTAAATGATTTTTGAGCTAGAAAAAATGATAAAAGGGTTCAAAAAAGTGGTAAAAAGGGCTAAAAAAGTCTAGAAATAGAAGCTGACAGCTCATTTTCACCATTGCAAATTGAGAATCAACCAAAAAGATAAAAAAAATCCCTTTTCTAAAAGAGTTGACTCCAGGAGCTTTAGAGGATGAAACAAACTTTTGCTCAGACCAAGTAAGAACAAATCAACCCCTCTTTCATTTCCATACTTAATTCATGCATTTATTTTAGTTTTTTGGGGGGTGCGTCCTCCTAAAAAAGGGCGGCCCTACATGTACGTGGGCTTTCCAAGGACCAAATGAAATTTCCAGGGTTTGAACTTTCCAAATGTCTTTGTCCTAGGGTTTGAACTTTCCTTCCCCCAGGGGATCCTTATCTTGGTCGTAGACCAGGACAAGGTCACCTTCAGAGAAAACCCGAGGATGAACAGACTGATACTACTGACACTTGACTCATTTCTTGTGAACCTCGTTGGCCAATGTTACATAACGATGTTACTCATCGAGATTCTCAAGATATAATAAGCGTTCCTCAAGAGGTGAAGTTTTTGGAAATAATTGTACTATTAACTTTAGAGATGGGATATGACATTCTATAGGAAAGACTGCTTCCAACCTGTAAACGAGTTGAAAAGGTGAGAAACCAGTGGCAGTATTTACAGACGTTCGGTAGGCCCACAATGTCGAGTACAACATCAAATGACAATTTGACTTGGTAGAATTGATCGTTCGCTGCAGAGTAGTCTTGAGAGACTTATTCAGAGCTTCCACCTAAGCATTCACTTATGGGTAGTAGTGTAACATCCCTAGCCACCCATAGGCCGGAGTATGCTACCTTCAAGCCCACTATTGGACTCTGTACTCTTACCGGTACCTTCTTTCATTAATAAGGATGCATACGATAAAAGATTTAACGACAGGCACACCAATATCCAGCAAGCATGCATAATCTAAGATTTAGTTAAACAATAATTAAAATACACATCGAAATAAATTCATACACATATAATAATATCACAACAAAGAGCACTTATCTTTATAAAAATGTGACACCAACTGGCTACAGACCAAGGATGTTCCACCCAACTATAGACACCCCTGCTCCAAATCTCAACAGTAGTGTCACCCCAGAGTTAGGGATATGAATCCACAAGGACAGTTCCATAGTGTACTTGGGTTCCCAAACCAGTCAGCTCTCAAGATCTCACAGGTTTCCCAACACCCACAATAATCCAAGTACCCAAATCTCTTCTACCCAGCCTGTACCACCCGAGAGAATGCACCTCCACCTTTCTCTACCACATAGTCCCTCAGGTAGTCCTTCTCCTTTATCCAGTTCCTCCAACACATTTGGTCTAGAATATCAATGTTGGAACTCTCAGGACTCAGATTTGTGAGAAAAACAGGGCACAGGCCAACGCATCTTAGACATGCAGGCCCTATGTCATGGCTAGATTTCACCAACGACCATTATAAACAACTATCTAGTGGCTAATCTTCAGCAGTTCCTTTCCCTTTACACAACCATTATGAAAGTGAGGATGGATCGGGGAATGAGTAAGTGGGTGCATGAAATGGCATGAGGGAAAGAATGGTACAAATGCAGGAGTGAAGGAGGAGACGAGCCAACGAACAACCCCACAATCAGACTAGGTATGGGTTTAATTTCTTTCGTGGGGAATCAAGAACCACATGGCCTTCCCAAATAAGCTCACAAAATTGATCCCCTCCCTTTGGAAAAAAGGGTTATTAACATAGGAATAGACATTTAGCCTTTCAAGCCCCCTCTCTTGTGGAATCATAGCCCCCTATAACTCTAGTCCTTTTCCATCTAGCAACCATCAAGGTGTTTATTATTAATAATTATCAAAACATTACATTTCTTGGGAATACTGTCCCTTTAATAATTGTTTGGGCATTCAGGCCTCTCAGAATTGTAAGAATACATTATTTAAAATGGAGGTTCAAAACCCAGGGTGTTACATCCCCTCCCCCTTATCTTGGCACTGTCCTCAGTGCATATACAAAATAGAGATCAAAATATCGAATTTATTCAAAAATTTGTGGGTACTCTACCCACATGGCATCTTCATGCTCCTAGGTAGCATATTTAAGACTGTAGCAGGTCCACTGAACTATTACTAGCTCTATAACTCGATTCCAGAGCATTTTTACCTTTCTGTCCAATAACTGTATTGGATGAACCTAAAAGTCTCCCTCTATCTCTACCTGAATCATATGCCAATCAATAACATGGTTAGGTTCATGTAAACATTTCTTTAGTAAATATACATGAAATACATTATGCACATTCATGGAAGTAGGCAATGCAATCACGCATGCAACTGGCCCTATTCTGTCCAATATTTCAAATGGACCACAGAATCTAGCTGCCATCTTTGTACAAATACCCAATTTGAAAAGAGATTTTATTGGGCTTCACTTTCAAAAGTACATGCTCCCCTACTTTAATTTCTCTATTTGTCTTGTTCTTGTTGGCATAAAATTTCTGTCTATCCTGAGCTACCATTAAATTCTTCTTGACCTTAACCACCTAGTCTTCCATGTCCTTGAGCAACTCCGGCCCAAGTACCACTCTATCTGGTGGGTTGTCCCAGCTCACTTGAGTATTGCATTTCCTACCATACAAGGCTTCAAATGGGATCATTCTCAATGAATCTTTATACCCATTATTATATGCAAAATCAACCAAGTGTAATTAATTTGCACACTTAGATGGCTTATCCATCACATACATTCTCAGCATGTCTTCAATTATTCGATTGACCCTATCTATTTTCCCATTTGTCTGGGGATGATACGCGGTGCTAAAGTTTATATTTTTGCCAAATCCTTTAAACAATACCCTCCATAAATTGGAGGTAAACTTTGTATCTCTATCTGAGACGATTGTCCTAGGTATCCCATGCAACCTAGCAATTTCCTTCATGGAAATTTCTGCAATATTAGCCGTTGTATACGTTGTCTTCACAGGAACAAAATGAGCAGCCTTTGTTAATTTTTCAACCACCACCATGATTGAATCATGTTGGTTATTCATTCTAGGTAATCCTATGATGAAATCCATGGTGATCACTTCCCATTTATTCTCTGGGATTGACAATGGCTGCAATAAACCTGCTAGGTGCCTATGCTCAACCTTCACCTTCTGAAATTCCATACATCGAGCGATGTAATCAACAACATCCTTCTTCATTCCCGGCCAAAAGAATTGGCTTCGTACTGCTGTAATTGTTTTCCAGTAGCCAGGATGTCTAGCATAAGGAACATCATGTATTTCCTTCAGTACCAAATTCCTCAGTTCTCTGGAACTAGGAACATAGATTCTATTTTGCTGCATGAGTAATCTGTCTTCCTTTATCTCATACTCCTTTATTTTCTGATGTACATTTCCTTGCTGTAAGTTTTCCTTTACCTGTACGTAATGCTGATATGTAACAATACCAATTTTTCTCTTCAAGTCTGACTAATGCATACTAACAATAGTATCATGCATGAGATGCACTCTTCTACTAAGTGCATCAACAACTTTATTCTCCTTTCCTTTTATATGCTTGATATCGAGGTCATATTCACTTAAAAGTTACAACCATCTTGTTTTCCTAGCATTCAAGGTTGATTGTTCAAAAATAAACTTCAAGCCAATGTGGTCTTTCCTTAATTCGAATTTATTCCCCATGAGGTAATGCCTCCACATCCTCAAGGCGTGGACAATGGAAGCAATTTCCAAGTCATGGGTGGCATAGATCCTCCTCTCATGTTCCTTAATATTTCTGGAATCATATCCAATGACATGTCCATTTTGGGTGAGGACTCCCCCAATTCCTTCCTTACATGCGTCTGTACATACCAAAAAACTTTCATTTGGGTTAGCAATCTTTAACATAGGTGCACTAGTAAGTAATTCCTTCAACATATTAAAATTCTTTTCACACTTGAGTGTCCATTCAAATTTAGTTCCCTTATTTTGCAAAGAAGTGATGGGATGAGAAATCTTAGAGAACCCTACTATGAACCTTTTTTAGTATCTAGCTAAACCCATAAATGATCTGACGTCTGACACATTTCTGGGTGTTGGACATACTCTAATGGCTTCAATATTCTCTTGATCTACTGCTATGCCCTGCTCTGAAATAATGTGTCCCAAGTAATGGATCTGCTTTTGATAAAAATAACACTCACTCAACTTGGCATACAACTGATGTTCTCTCAGTACTTGCAACACCAGTCTTAAGTGATGTTCATGGTCCTCTTCAGACTTAAAATATATAAGTATCTCATCCAGGAATACTATGAAAAACTTATCCAAATAATTTTTGAATATGTCATTCATTAAGCACATGAAGACAATTGGTGCATTGGTCAGTAGAAATGGCACCACTACAAATTCATAATTCCCATACCTAGTCCTAAAGGTTGTCTTATGAATGTCTTCTTCCTTGATTCTTACTTGATGGTATCCTACTCTCAGGTCAATTTTTGAAAATATCTTTGCTCTTCTTAGCTGATCAAAGAGGTCACCAATTTGGGGTAGAGGATACTTGTTATTTATAGTGTACTTGTTTAGTCGGCATAAGTCAATACACAACCTCAAGGTTCCATCCTTCTTTTTGACAAAAAGTACTGGTGCTCACCAAGGTGAAACACTTGGATGTATGTACCTTTTCTTCAACAATTCCTCCAACTACATTTGTTATTATATTAAATCTAGTGTGCTTATTCTGTAAGGTTTTTTTGACACCGGGGGAGATCCTAGCACTAAATCAATTGAGAAATATATCTCCCTCCTTGGTGTCAATCCTGGTATTTCTTGGAATACATCTTCAGATTCCTATAGAACCAAGAAATATTCAAGGCATGGCCCCTTTGTATTATCTATCTCTTCCACATGAGTTTCATATAGTTGACATCCTTTCCTAAAACATTGTTTCAGCTGTAAGGCTGAAATCTCCCTTATAGAGATGGGTCTTGGAACTCCTTTCACAGTGCTTTGTTTTCCATTTCCATCAAGACATGTAAATGTCTTGTTATGACAATCTAGAAAAACATGATGTTTGTCCCACCAATCCATTCCAATCAGAATATCATAAGACCCCAATGGTATGATTTTTAGATCCATACTAGTATTCACGCCATTAAGACTTATGGAACAACTTTTGACCATATCATGGATTCGTATTTTGGTTCCAGTGGCTAACTCAAACAAACTTTCTTTTCTAGGTTTACTTTTCTCCAAATGTAATATATCCACTATCTTAGGATCAATGTAGAAATGACTTGCTCCTGAATCAATCAAAATAGCAATAAGCTAATTTATGATCTTACCTTCCACCTTGATCATATTGGACTGGTACTCTTCTTGTTAGTCATTTAAAGCTGCATAGATTCTTCCCATATCTTCGACTTTCTTAGCCTCTTGGATTTTGTGCACAGTCTTCACTCTGTCCTTTTTGTGTGGGAAATCCTTGCACATGTGATCTTCCGTGCATCCCCAACATTGGATTGGTGGTGTTCCCCTTTTTCCCAAGGAATCTTCCTTCTTGGAATACCCCTTATCATATTGATCTTGATGATCTATTTTAGGCTCATTCCTATTGAAGGGAGGTTTGAATCCTTTCCTCCTCTGATCATACTTCACATTCTTCTTGTCCTTCCAAGATTTCTGTAGGGATTATCTTCCCTGGCCTTTCTCATACAGTTATTTAGCCTTCTTGATGGCCTCAGTCAAGGTCTTGGGTTCATCATACTTGATCTTTTCCTTATAAAAGGTTGTCAATCCACTTAGAAATATCTGTATTTTCACTTTCTCATCACCAATGAACCTGACATATTTAACAATCCCAAGAACTTATTCTCATATTCTTCCATAGTCATGATTCCCAATCTGAGTTCAAAGAACTCCTGAATTTTCTTGTCATAGAAATTCTCTTAGAGGTACTCCTT
>ML830109.1:51669-63896 GCA_009831015.1 Picea engelmannii | reverse complement strand
AATTTTTTCAATACTTCCATGATCTCCCCTTTTAAACCATCCATCTTAGTATCCAACTTAGCTTCCATTGAATCCATCATCTCTTGTAGCTCATATTTTGTTACTATCTTCTTTTGTAAATCATTTATGTCCCTACACATTTCTTCACCTTCATCAAGAGTCCAAGTAGGATTTTCTGTAGGCTTAGTTGGTGTAGAAGTTCCCTTTTTGGGTGGAATGTTGACCAAGTATCACTTTTGAACCTTGATTTTGAGGTGGTTATGCTAGACAATGTTTCTCCTATTGTATCTCCCAAGTTTCATCCCTTTTGGGTATGAAACTTTCTTTTATGTAGTTCTCTGATATTTCTTCTCTGCAATTCCACAGGTCTAATAAAAATTGGATGTGCCAAGTGGAATTTACGGTAACTTCCCCACAACTTGCCGATTTTTGGACTTTCCAAGAGATCTCACTTGTATAGCGTGCCCTGCCCAAAATAATTGATATAAAATTTTGAAACTTGCACCAGAAATACTACATACTGTCCACGATTCAATGAAACCAGTCCCACTCAATTTGGATACTCTAGGAAGAAGTTATGATTGTTTTACCTAGAACACCTTCTTGAGACCAGTCAATAGGACTAGTCAGATACCCTATATTACACAAGATGTATATACAAATTTAAGATGACCCAAAAGCTGAAATTGTTACCAAAGATACCTTTCTAATGGATGTAAATAGACTCCAGAGTTTAGGGTCTGAAACGTTACAGAAAATTCTTTATAGCGAAAATGCCGCAATGACTCAGTTTAGGATGATTCCATAACCCTATCTTGTATAGGTTGTATCTCCAAACATATAAGGCCTCAGGAGCTGAATTTTGAACCCAACGTACCTTGATCCGTCTACTACATATCCTCCAAGACGTTCCTTTTGAAGCATTGTAGAAAAAGAATTATAGAAAAAATGCCAAGGTGTCTCAAATGTAGCGGCGAAACCCCAAGACCTTGAACTCTGATACCATATGTTAAGAACCAAACATCAATATAGCATAGAAAAACCTCAGGAAAAGTACTCAACGCCTTGAAAAAGAGTTAATTTCAGATAATAAGCCTCTTCGAGGGGAAACCTCCTTTTACCCCACTTAAATGTTCAAGTACAAGATGATTCAAATGGAAAATGTCTCCTTGGTATATATAGGAGACTAGGAAGTATAATTACAACTAATGGCCTAAAGACGACATAAATAAAATAAAATTACTAATATAATATGCCCCAATTAAAGGGTAATGAGCCAATATTAGGGCTTAATAGATGAAGTGTCCTCAGGGACTCGACATATGTGTGGCTAGGACAAATATGATAGCCAAAACCCTGGTGGGCCTTCACGCAACAGGTGGCTATCTTTGACAGGTTCAAAAATATGCGTCACTGACTTGTCAGGTCCTCATTAGCTTCCTCGGTTTATAAGCAGACTGATATGATAAATTTAGGTGGAACTGAGAGAATAAATATATATGCGATGAGTTGGAAGATATTCAACCTGGTAGGACTTGAATACCATTGTCGTGACCACAAGGCATTGTTTTTACTTTTTTGTATCTTATCATGTGACACCATCCATTATTCACCACGTATCTACTTAAAACGGCTATCACACCCTCATGCTACATTAACCTCCAAACATGTTTTTGATGTGACATGCATTCCGTGTCATTGATCAAGCTCACTTGTTGTCATTCGATGATTGACCCCACAAATTTGTTGATGATTTCCCATTAAGCCTCGGTCATATGATATGCCTTTATTTGGTGAGGTCTTAAGCTTATTTTGGACATGATAAGCACCTTTCATGATCCCGATAAGTTCCTGAGTAATTGGAACTCTATCTTGGGCCCTTAGGGATGGATTTTTCTCTGTAAACGTTAGGGGATTTTGACCACGTTCTTTTCATCTTTGATCCATGATCTCTGTAAGCTCCCTTTCGACTTCTTGTTCTTGAATTTCACCTCCATAATATCCATCAATGTGCACACTAATGACTAGATCAAATCTATTAATAACACTTACGATGAATTTGAAGGGACCATTAGGGTCTTAGAGAGGGTTATGAACCCTTCAGGATCTATCAAACTTTATAGGGTTGGCCTGTTAGAACTCAGAATTGACTAAGTACTAAGTCAAACTATTTTTCTTAATGAAGAAATTTGTTTTGAGTCGAAATGACTCTTAGTTGTCAATTCATTGTGGTGAATGTATATTAGCCATTTTTTAGGTGTAAGGTCCTTGAAGGTGACCAAGAGTTGGAATGAGTAACTCCAATGACGATGGAAAGAGGCCATAGGCCTTAGATCTATCAATGGACATATATTCACCATTGGATATATAAGATCCATTTTGATGAAGAAATACCTAAGAGTGTAGGAGTCATTGATTTGACGGAGGTCATATGGGAAGGATATGGGTCATCAACATCAAACTTGGTTTCATTGGAAGGAAAGTAGTCGACATATTTGAAGAGGAGGCTGGAGTAATGAGTCGATGATGAAAAAATACATTGGAGTCATTGATCTGTCAGAATAAATTAAAACATATCATAATTGTTGGATCTTAGTTGGACTGACCACGAGAAGGGGGACCAAGAGAATTAACTATCACCCAAATATAACTCATAGATTAGATCATAACTATTGACAGAGGTGTTTTGATCACCATTAGATATGGATTAAGTGATTGTTGGTACTAGGTGGTTGAGAGTATACCTCAAATTCGAAGTGAGTGCGCCTCGATGACGATGATGAAGACCTATGCAATGTTGAATGAGAGTCAAGTATTGGCAAATGAGTGAGATAGGATCTCAACTATAGATTGCAGTAGTTCCCACATAGTTTCCTTAAAAGAGTTTCAAAGGATAAGTGTTAAACATCGATCAAGCCTATGTCACTGAAACGATTAGAGTCGTTTGATGTCAAGGTATGAGAGTCGTTGAATCTGGAGATTGGACTCATCAGAGTTCGTCATCGAAGCATGAGGACATGGGTAACTTATGCCCCTGTGAGGCAAAGTGAATCCCGATGATGATAGGGAAAGGTCCCGAGAGATCAGAACTGTTGAGTTGATGATCTAGGTGTAAATTTCCATGTTAGTTCCACATCAGATCACATGAGGGATAGGTATCCATGTGGATGCCACATGCTATTAACTTGAAAAATGTCGATAATTCATAACTCTTGATATTGAGATTGAAATTGGGAAAGATCACGGTCATTGGAAAGTTCTTGGCAAGAACAACTCAATTATGGGTTCAATTTTTGTAAATGAAGTAAGAAAAAGAGGAAATTTTGGCACCCCACCATCCTAAGTGAGAGTCAGGTGTGTTCCATTGTATTTTTTGAATTTCAATGGAACTAATGTAAATGTATTTCTTAATTCAACATTTGTTTTATAAAGTGGTTGGTTTCATGTTTATTATTGGGAAAAAAAATGTCCATGATTTTGTTATAACCCTATGTTTCACAGGATCAACTGGTGACTGGAAAGTTTTTACTCGTGTTTTATTTTTTATTGTAAGTAATATTTCATTCTGTAAATGATTCACAAAAGAAAGAAAGAATAAAACAGGGCATGCAAAGAAAAATGATGAGCTCCATGCAATAAGAATGTCTTGATCCATACAGTCTAACCATGGTCAAGTCTTTTGAATTTATGTTGATACGATTAGTGAATAAAGCTTGGCTAAACTGTTTAATCTTAGCCAAGTAAGTTAGGTTAGCTAGTGAATAAATTTGATCAAACTATTTAAAATTGATCAAATAGCCCCAAGGTAGAGTAATTTTTAGCCCAAAAGTCTAATATGGGTTAATTATGTTAGGTAAATAGATTAGGACATAGGTTAGTGGGTTTGGATTTTAATAAAACAAGCATAAAGTTGGTTTAAATTCTTTGTTTTGATGTTAGAATGTTGTTTCCTAACCCCTTGGTGACAAAATGAAGGGGAACAGTGAAAAAACCCACAAAATGGCATTATCCTAAGTTTTTGCAGTGAAATGTGATTCACACTCCATGATTAAAAGGTACGCCTAGATCAATGGATGAGAAAACAACGCTCAAATCTATGGACGACAGGTGATATCAACCCCCCCCAACCGTTCTACCTTTAACGACGGTGGGGGGGGCTCCGATATGGTGGTTTTTCCTAGCGGGCCTCATCCTAATGTGGCATAATTTTGTTAAATCGAACCCCCTTTCTCTAATCCAATTACTGCCTACCCTCCCCCCCCCTCCGATAAACTGCCATACCAAATTCCCATACCACCGTCGTCCCATGACATCACACTCCACTACCGCCGCTTGTAATTCATGTGTCATTACTCGGCCATCGTACTTTTCCCCCACTCACTCATCACATGTCACGTCCATTTTTCTTGCCAACCATTCATTATCCTCCACATCATCCTCTCACTCCAGTCACCCATATTTTACCCATGACCTCATCCCCAAGATATTCGTTGCCCAATCAATGCGGGAAAACATATCTATTAGCCTGTTGACTTGTCCTTCGTGCCCCAACAGATACCTGTTCATCCAGATAATCTCATTTTTCACCAATTCTTCACTATTCACGATCCCAATGCCACTGAAACCTTCATCCTCTTTGCTTTTTCCACCTACAACCGCCATTAATTCTCGAAAATTACAGTCTACATCACTCTTTTTCGGATTTTGCAGGTATCAGTCAAATTGATGGTGCCAAAGTCCAAACATTCAGAGATCGATGAAAATCCATTCCTCCTGCCTCTCGTCGACCTCGATCAGATCCCTCTGGCTGACAAAGATTACCTAATTTCAGAACCCAAATGCAAATTCAATTTTGCTGAATTATACTCATGGTTCAAAGACACCTTATTGGACCAGGGTAACGATATTGGACTCTGCGAGACCAATCTTCCACTCTATCTTTTTCCCCAAATTCATCATTTCCCCGAGTTCGCCCTCAAGTTCCAGGCACACTATCTTCTGAATCAGAGAGCTATTGTTTAATCATTTGGAGAGACCCTGTTCACCATTACACCCGAAAAAATTGACGAGATGATGCAAATTCCCCGAGCCGAATCACTTTCCCCTTTTACCATTGAGATTCTAACCGAAATATACCAAAAATTATCTTTTCCTTCCTGAGAGTGCCCAATTTCCCAAGACAAATCCTCCCTACCCTTCCTCCATGTTCTCAGCAAATGGTAATCAAGTCATTTCATCTCTGTGTTCTCTGATCGGTTATTATTCAGACAACTGGGTAGATGAATCCGCCTTGGGTTTCTTATCTATTTTCTCCACCGAAGAAAAGGCCACCAACCAATTCAATTTCAGTGAGTTTCTAGTCGATAATATTTACAAGAAACATTTCAATTTTCCCACCAAAGGCATGTTCAAGTATTCATCAATACTGGCCTACATGTTCCTATTTTTTCAGTTAGAGAAGTTTTCTTTCTTCCTATAGAAGATTGAAAAATATGGTAATCCACAGTCAGTTACAACCTAGACATCGTTGTTAAGAATGAGCTCATCTGAGTTCGGTTTTAAACATTTCTTCAACCAGTTTTTCCACCTAGTGGTAAGCATGTGAACTGGACGGAAATATCCCCGAATAAACGAGGAGATTCAAAGGATCCTGCACCTATCAGACCTTGCTAAAACAAGGGATTGGTATTTGTATCAGGATCACACAAATATTAGAATCTATAGATGTGAGCTAGACCCCTACAAGTTGCCCAAGTTCCTACCTGTCAGAATATTCACCCTAGAGTATATCAGACAGATGATCAACTCTGATGATATTCATTTTTTGGACCTTAAAAATAAACAACAACTCATGATTAAGGGTCAAATAGGTTCTTTCATCTGCAATAGCAGAGCAGAAGGAGAAGAAGAAAACAAGTTGTTACGAGATATGAATTTCATGCAAAGTTTCCCATGGCATTACGATCCTTGTGGTGTCATCACAGAAACTATACTAAGGAATAAAACCTCTCCATATTCTCATGTTCCTAAACCAAAAACTGAGAAGTTTAGGAACCAGACAGAGTTGCAGAAGAACACTCTGATAGATACAGAAAAATAGCCCCCCTCTGCCAATATTTCACAGACCACTACTCCTCAGGCACCAAAAGAGAAAAGTCCCAGAAAAGATGTATATCCCTCAGTTATTGAAGTCTCAGTAGATGATTTCCAGGTTTACAGGAAAAGGCTCAAGACCAGTCATACACCTGATGGGTCTGGTGGAGAAGAGACTTAGTCTACTATAGTCATGGATGGTGAACATTATCATTTTTCCTTAGGAATCCAGTCGACGATTTCTACCTCATTGTCGAAGAAGAAGGGTGATACAACATCAAACACCAGAGCTACACATGAGCCTGGAGGACTGAACCTCTTTGATAAATATAACCTAATAAAGAAGAAAAATGAGATGCTGACAAACAATACCTATGCCCAATTTTGGAAAAAAACATCTACATCCCAACATAGATTACTATCTACTTTTGATACAGAGAAGGTGATAATTCACATGGCCTACTTGCAGGCATAGGTGGCTCAGCCCAAAACAAATTCTGATTATAAAAGGGAAATGTTTGAGTTTGATGTTGCAAAAGTACACCCACTTGATAACATGGATTTGCATAGACAGACTGGAGAAATGATCTTCTCCACCTTGGAAAACACCTCCATGACTGCAAAAAAATTGCAGGTTTTCTTGAACAATGTCCAGACTCAGCTGAAACTAGAGAAGGTGTCCTCTTTGGCAAAGGATAACAAAATAAAGTCCCTAGAAGAACTGGTGCTTAGAATTGGATATGATCCATCCAATATAAAAGCAGCAGAAGAGCTTGTCAAAAAGAAGAATGAAGACATATCCACCCTGAGGAAAAAATTGAAAATCTCTGCTACTGAAGACCCATAGACTAAAGAGATGGACGAGACTAAAGGCCAAAAAGAAGATATGTTGAAGTTCGTCATGGAAAAGAATGCTCAGATTAAAGAAATGGAAGTCGACCTGGAAAAGCTAATTAAGGAAAAGGACCAGAACATACCAATGGAAGGCATTCCATTGAATGCATTTCCTATCACAAGGGTTGGTACAACAACAAAAAAATCAGCCACTACAGGGGAAATTCTAGTAGTAACATCAACAACAGCTCCAGATGCAACAAAGAAATGGGAAAAAGCAATGGAAGACATGAATCTGCAAGGGGCATAAATTAGAAAACTGCATGAAGAGATTCAAAATATCCAAAAGCTGAAGTCCACATTCCAGGTCAGCTACAACACTTAGATGCATAAACCAGAGAGGCTCAAATAGGAACTACAACAGTTGCAGAGGGAAATAGTCATGGTTAAGACGTTGTCAGAGGCTAAAGAAAACATTTGTATGGACATCTTCCAATCAGTGACCGAGACATGTCACCTAATACAAATTATGTTTGAACAACATGATCTAGTGCAAAAGGTGAATTGGAAGAAATGCCTACAGGGGAAAATGACATCATCAGATTCTTAAATTCTAAATCAAAAGAAGAGTTGGAATCCCTGCAAATTGAAGATACAACTGAAGTTATTCTTGAAGTCAATAAAGTCTTGACCAAGAGGGGGCTAATGCTACAACTTCAGAAGAGAGTTCAGAAAATGGATGTTGCAATACATAGGTATTTCATCAAGGTCGAATCATTGTAGAAGAAAGGCCATCCAAGTTTATTTGTGATCAATAATAAGATGATTTCTCTCTCAGACTACAAGAAAAAAATCCTCACAGTGGCAAAGGATGGGTCCAAGTTTGCAGGCATATAGGGAAACATCAAGGGAAAAGCCTTTTTGGAAACTCTGAAATTAGACCTAAGTATTCAACACGAGATAAAGTATATTTTCATCACCAAGCCCACCTTCGCTAAGTATACAGAGACAAATGAGGTATACCGAAGGTTGCTCAAAATCACTATTCCCAGACAATAGATATGGGAATACCTATGTGACTTGATCGACTAAGAATATGAGTTGTACATCCAAGTCATCATGCGGAGCAATCAAATTCAATTTGATGACTCACCAACAACTTTCCCCAAAATCAACATAAATAATTTGACAGATTATTAGCATTTCCTACAATTCTATATTTTGTTATCTAGTTAGTTAGATTTGGATTCTACCACGTCCTGATGATTAATGACAGAGGACCAAATTGTAATTTTCTCTATAAATACTTCAGACTTCGAAGTATTGAGGGTTGATCTTTACACCCAAGCAAGATGTAAACTATAATCTTTTGAAAAGATCTACTAGTAATAAAAAGGGCAATTCACAGGATTCCCGTGTGTTAGTGTTGGTGATGTTTATTCCTCTTCGTTGAATGGTTTATGTTACTTAGTTATCATCTTGTTTTATATATTTGTTCATTTAAAATAAGTTAAAGTTGCAGAATTTATCTTCGTATACTCCGTTTCTCTCTTTTGAAGATCTAAATGTTTGTCTTATGATATTGTGATAAATAAATTCTTGAATGCTTCTTTATTACAGTTTATTATCTCATCTATTTCTTCTATCCATCACTTTAATCTTCAAAGATCCAACATTTGCATTATCCTGCCCTATGAAGAAACCTAATAGAAGTTGTTCTCTAATCTCAAACCTTAACACAGACTCCATATCCCAATGAATGCGTAAGAAATATTTAAACCATTTTATAAAACAAACAACACAGTCTTATTTATTTAACTAGCCTAATATCTAAAACCTGAAACATATCTAAATCTTATAGAGAGATCCATGTATGAAACTAGCAGGGCTAGATCCCAATTTCGAAGTGGTTGGATATAGTTACCTCCGATAAATTTCTTCTACCCCTTGACAACCTATGGGAATTTATAGAGCGTTAACATAGAGGTGACCATAATGGGGAATGAACAAACTTTCATCCTATGATTTATTTTCCCTAGATAAAGAAAAATTCATTTCTGAACGAATCATAAAATCTAACTTATAAAGAGATAATGTTCAGAGGTTGTTAAAGTTTGTATATTTTAGTTTAATATTTCTTGAAATTTAAATTTCTGGCTCCTAAAAGAGTTTACACTAGATCTCACCCTGATCCAAAACCTGCAGTAGCATTCGACGATCCAAAAAAGTTACTCAAAAAGAAAAACATTGTAGAAGTTTTTGGGAGTCACAGTCCTCTTCATATGTCCAATTCTCTCCCAGAGAAGATGGTTTCCATTCAAGATCTTGAGTTTGACATATACTTTGAATAAATCCTTTTTAGAACCAAATCTGACAGCTTTGTAAGTGAGACAATCCTAGATCAAACCATCCTGCAACCTAGAACCTCTGAAATACTTTCTCCCATAACAAAATTTGATCAACGCTTCCTTTGAGAATTCAACAAGTTGGAAGATCTAGTAGCAAATTTTGATCAAGCTTTGTACCAAGCTCACTTTCAACATTCCATAGAACTTTCTGCCTTGAATATTGCTGCAATGTCTATCAAACGTTAAATAATTCACTCTACATCGCCTAGCCCTACCTCTTCTACTTCTTCTGTCACTTCCCCTCCAATCATGCAAGTTGTTGTTCAACCTCCTCCACCAATCATGGCAGCAAGATATGCTCCCTTCGTGTTGTCCACTCCTTTACATGCCATGCCTCGGGACTATCAAACCAAACTTCCTCAGTTTGATGGTATCGTTCCTCTGAATGCACAACAACATGTTGATAAGATGAATTATTATTTTGATTTGCAAGAAGTTGATGAAGCAGATGTCCAGATGAGATTTTTTTCATAGAGTTTGACCAGAGAAGTCAAAAAAAGTTTTAAAGCGCTATGCCCTACTACCATTGTTGACATTGCTTCTTTCCAGTGGAGTTTCCTTGATAGATGGGAGGTAAAGAAAAATCCTCTCCAGATTTTGTTAGAATATGAGAATATCAAAAGGAATCAAGGGGAAACGGTGCAGGATTACTGCATTCGTTTCAACAATATTTATAACGCAATTCCAGCTAATATTAAAACCCCACAAGGTTTTTCTTTAATCAAGTTCCTTGATGGATTTGATGATGATATTTCATATCAAATAAGGGAAAGGAATTATGTCACTCTAGAAGACATGTAGAAAAGTGCAATAAGCGTAGAAGAAAATCTATTAGCCAAAAGAGCCAGGCGAAGAACAGAGAGAAGGGTTACAATCAAAGAAGAGCCTTCCACATCTTCTTCAGATTCTAAAATAGATTCCATAGTTAGAAGTATGGAGAGAATGATGGAAAGACTAACCATCACTGACAGGAATCCACCTAGAGAAAATCAGCCTGCCCCTCAGATCAGAAATCCAAACTTTAGAAGGAACCCTCCCCAGATCAGACAGAGGGATTCAAGAGATCAAAGAGAGAAAAGGGGACCTGATCAGTAGATTAGACCACCTCTTCAGGAGAATTACGCTGATGATGGGGAGGAGGTAATAGAAGAGTTGGGTGATACTCACATAAACCTCATGGGTGTTCACAATGATGACTCCATTTTTCTTACTCAGGAAGAACATGATATTTTTCACCTCTCACAAACAAAGGTGAATGGGGAGGAAGAGGAAACTAAATAGTAGGCCTTTGAGAATGCTATAATGGAGGTGTACAGACAGTATAAATTAATAAGCAAGAAGACTAATGACAATCCTACAAAGAAGGCTACTGAAACGAAGAAAATGACTGAGGCTAAGAAAACCTCAGATACTTCTCTCAAGAAATCCCATGAGAAGAATAATGTCGAATCTTCTGCAAAAATAAATCCTGAAATTTTGCAGATATCAAATCAAAACGAGGTTGCATCTACTAGTCATCCAAATACTTCTTCCCAAAGAACTATGATAGAAAAACTAGAAGTGCAGAGCCAAAGCAAGACTTCCACTACTTTCAACCTGGAAGGGGAACTAGCAAAATTGAAAATTCCTATTCTCTTGTTCAAACTGATGAGCAAAAACTCTTACAAGTCATAGGTGATTAAAGAATTAAAAATTGAACCAGAGATAGGTACAAAAACATTGAATATTGGATCAGGAACACACTCAAGCACCGTAAATCTTGTTGATGATCAACCCGAGCTGTTGTTCGGTCCTAAAGTGGATGGAAAAAATAATAATGGTGTTGTTCCCCCTTTCTATATCAGTCTGAATATCCATGACAAAATCTTACACAATGCTATGCTTGATTCCGACGCCTCTCACAACCTGATGCCCAAAGCTATGATGGAGAAGTTGGGTATTGATGTCACTAGAACCTTCAAGGACTTGCATTCTTTCGATTCTAGCAACGTCAAATGTGTAGGGATAATTAGATATTTATGTATCACCCTAGCTAAAATCCTAGCAAAAAGTATGGTGATGGATATCATGGTTGTAGACATTCCCCCGAAATATGGTTTTTAGTTCTAATTGATGATGTCAATCAGAGTTCAATTTAATGTCAACCCGGGAAGGTAAACTTAGAAGCGCTACCTAACAATATAGATCTAGAAATATTCAACTACCTAAAGGAGGGTTTGATGTAGCATGAGCCAATACTCTTTTACAAGAGATTGTACTTTGGTTCCTTCTCATGAGGGTTTGATGTAGCAGGAGCCAATACTATTTTACAAGAGATTTTACTTTGGTTCCTTCTCACGAGGGTTTGATGTAGCAGGATCAAATACTCTTTTACAAGAGATTGTACTTTGGTTCCTTCTCATTTAAACACCTCTGCAATTTAAACAAATCTACCTACTAAAAATAGAGTGCTTATGTTTTCCTGAGATTCTAATCCCCTTATAAGAACTCAACTCACAAAATATCTTTTACACACTAAAATATGTTATCTAATTCCTAAGATTCGTTGGAAACTCCAGTCCCCTTACAAGGACTCAACTCACAAAGTCTCGTTCAAATCAATCATACTTGAAATCAAACAAAAACATAAATTAAGCTATACCTAAAATAAGCAAATCAGCATGCAAGTGAGGCCATGGGGGCCCTCCATAACTCCACAAGCACACTTCTTCAAAGGAGACTCAGATGTAGAATAAAAATCGAAGTTTGATTCTTTATTTCAAAATGTCCATTACAAACCAACTCTAAGATTACAATTCTCTCTAATTCTAAGATTACAAGCTTCAAGATTCTAAATGAAGGAGGTAACACTCCTATTTATACAAGAGCTATGATAACAAACTCATAAATGTG
>ML830109.1:7154-18891 GCA_009831015.1 Picea engelmannii | reverse complement strand
TGAACAGTCCCCAAAAATGTAATTTCTGGAAAGAGATGAAGGTAACTTTTCTCAGGAGAAAGTTCTAATGAAGAGCCTGAGTACACCATCATCAATACATCATCATGACGACCAAAATCATTGGTAACAGTTTTAATGTGTTATTTTTTGTTGCAATTGGTGGGATACCTTCAACTAGATAAATGTCAAGGAATACCATGATAGTGGGCTAATATGTATTAACTCTAAAAAAATGTGGGTAAGTAAGGATCTTATGTTTTCCCAAAACATTGCAACCAAGTCTTTTTTTACCCAAATGTGTTGGATGGGGATTGGTGGTTCATGATGAGACATGATCCAAGATATAAACATATTTTTTAGAATAGCAATGTTACAATGCCAAGCGAAGAAGATAATCAGGATGATGGCAACGAAGATTGATTTCATGTAAATGATTTGTTTGGACATTTATATTGTGGATGTGTCATTTTATTATTGGTATCTATAATGGACAATTATGTTTCTTTTTACTTCATTTTATAATTATGTTGGATATTAAAAGTTAATAACCATTTACAACCACCATACTGAAAATACATTAAATAAACGTACAAGCATAATATTTGGTTTTGATATATTTTCGTTGTCATATTTATTGTTTATTATAGGAAAATTATGTTGGATTGTATTAAAATATATTTATGTTAACCTTTGAATTACTAAGCATTAATTGAGATATCACAAATTTGGTGGCATACAATAGTAAAGATTTATTTTAAATTATATTTTATTTAACAAAAAATGAATATATTAAAAAATATTCAAACCTCAAAATTTTTATACTTTGAGAAAATCAAAATTCAAAAAAAAATATATACTTACTTTGAAGGAACTTATAAGGACAACTCCAACAAAATAACTTCATGCAACATCTGCAGTACTTGTGGTGTACTTGGGATTACCAACTTTGATGGCATTCCCCACCTTAATTAGTGCAATTATCATGGCCTTCACCTATTCCACTCCATCCTTTAGTTTTATAATCACATAAACTTATATTAATAATTATTTTTGCATTCTCCTTGAAATAAGTGAAAATATAGGAAGGACATGGAAATTCTAAATGAGTATTTTTCTAGAGTCTAGTCGAAATTAAGGAAAATTTTAATGATCCGTGCTTATCTAAAAGTATAGAATCCTTTGCCAAGTTTACGAATTCTTAAAATACTAATTATAAAATGTTGAGTGAAATTATTTTTTAATAAAATATTCATAAAGTATGTATTAGAGTAAAACATTGTGAAACCATTTCTAGATCAAATTGTATTATCTTTCTCTATATTTATTATTTTAAATTTAATTGAATAAACTCCATATATAAGAATAGTTGGATAATATAAATCAATAAAATCCTTGGAAATATTAAATATTAATAAAATATATTCGTTTTTATTTTAGTATTGAATTATATTATAACTTTGTCTTGTAATCTTTTAATAATAAAAACTAAAAAAATAACATTTGTTGACACAAGGGAAAACCCAGGGTTCAGCCCTAATAGTGCACTAACAAGCCCTAACTACTGGCCCTTTTGGAAACACCTACGAAGCAGATGAAATCTCACCCGAAGTAGCAATAGGGGGTTGCAGGACACACGTGTCTACAACCAGAGGAAATGAAAGTGAAATCAAGGCAACCACACACGAAGATCAGAGACTGTTATCACTGAAATTTCATCTGCAAATGGTTACAGGAATCCAACATCTTCAAACAGCTATGAGTTCACCCATGGACCAAAATTACCAAAAAAACATTTCCAAAAGGTCCAAAACTATACAACCAGTTATAAAATCAAGGTGCGCTATGACTACAAAAGGCACACACGCACATGCGCCATCCAAAAATGCAAGAAAAGAGCACATGTGTGCGATGCGCGACTGTGGTCACTAAAAGCCGCGCACATCTGAGAACGATGTATTTATGAGATTGGTCGGCCTCCCACCCACTTTTGGTTCAACTTCCAAGTTGATTTGACATCCAAATCTTGGTTGGATCCGACTGGGTGGCTAGTCAAAGACCTAAAAACGCCCTAAACAACCCCTTTTCACACTAAAAGTTTATTGCAAAATACCTCAAAGTGGTGCTATAAAACAAGGCCATGGGTGCACTACATTTTTAAGGAATTCATTTGCAAGGTTATGTTGTTTCTATTCTCTTGGGGAATCATCTTTTCTCACCAAGAGCATACTAGCATCATTCCATTTGGGCAATCCACCTCACCTTTTGAGTGGATTAGATTGGGATTCTTTCACCATTTCTTTCAAGTTTCAAATTTGTAAGAAGAGCTCAATTGTGGGGGTCCAAGAGACCTCCCTTGAAGGAAGAAGGGACCCAAAGTCCTCTTTCTTCTTGGTGCTTTATTTTTACTAATACAATCCTTTCCATTGGTGACATGAGTCTTATTGGTTTCTTGTTCTTATGTCCTTATGCTCAATAGTTTAGTTGTTCTTTCTTTTCTTAGTTTAATTCTTAGCTTAATTTTTTATGTTTCTTTTTCTAACCCTTTCCTTTACTATTGTCTTGCTTAGCTAACCCAACTAAACTTGTAAGCACATCTGTTTTGCTAATTTAGGTGACAAAAGAGGCGCAACAGATTGGTGACTCCACTACGGAAAGGTATCAGTTTCCTACCCCATTTGGGTTTTTCTAGCTCTTCTTTTGGTTTATTTAATCTGTAGGTACCTTAACCGGCCCAAGACGACTTGCAAAACATCCAATTCAAAGCTGAATTGAGAGAATTTCATTCGAAATTTTCTTCACAGTCATGTGACAGGTGTGTGCAGGTTTATTGGCCCACTGTTGCGCATCGTGTACACATGAGCCAAAATTACTGTGTTTTTTAGCACCCTCCATGCACCTGCGCCCAAAATTCTTTTTCAGTTTGCGCATAGGTGCTCAGTGCACCTCTGTCTACTCTGAGACCCACGCACATGTGCAGAAAAATACACATTGTAAGCCCTTTTGTGATTTTGGGAAGGCCCTTAGCCTTCTTAAAAATGATTTCATTCATTTTGTAATCTGCACCACACTTAGTTCCCTCTCCATATAAAGGGATTATTCAAAACACATAGGAACTTAAGGGGTTTAAAATCATTATTTCCTCTTTTTCTTTCATTTTTCCACATGGATGGCTTGCTTTGACTAAAGAGTATGAGTTGGAATAATTTGTAATCACATAAAACTTGCATTGGGACCAGAAGTTGGATAACAATCATTTAGTATGCTCTTCTCTCGTGCTTCAAAGCGACCTTGAGAATCAGAAAAAGGTTGTAGGACATTTTCATCTCCCTTAAAAAAACTAAAACCTTTAGGAGAGGACAACAACCCCCTCAGGACTCCTCTTAGTTTATTTTTCAAACACATATCAAGATTGTAATGGGCCCATACATGCCCACATGCTACAAAGACAGGATAATGTTGAAATTTATTTTCTTAGATTAAATCACTAGGGAAGTTTAAAGGTTTTGTAACGCTCCCATACATGCCCACATGATCACAATCTAGGATAGATTCAAAGCTTTCTTAGATTAAATCACAATAGGGAGTTAAAGGAATAGTAACGAACCCACATGTCCACATGCTAGCTTCCTAGGGACTTTTTGAATTCCGCAAGGTTGTACCAAAGGCACTTAGTTAATTAGGTAATCAACACTTGTAAGGACCAAGCGAAGTCCACATGCAGCAAGGTGACACCTAATTCATTAAAAACATTGGCACACTTTCACTCATTCACACACAAAATTCACTTATCATTCACATAGTTTTCATCTCGAAATGTGGAGTTCAAAGTAGTTTTCCTACAACAGGATTTTGAAACACCCCACCCTTTTCTTGACGAAACTATCCACTCCCATTTAATTTCAGCGAGATTGGCTCACACCCAAAATCTCTCAAACAATCACATCTAACAATTTTCTAAAATCTCACTAAGTTTTCCTCCATAGGAGGTGCCAAAATAAGTCTTTTAATCTAGTTAGGATTTCGGGGATAGGCATCCAAATAACTCCCTGTTATCTGGTTCTCACATTGTCAAAAACAATAGAAGTTGTCAAATAGGGAACTGTAAATCCTCCAAGTCAAGTGTTCCTAACACCATAAGGCAGGGAGATACCCGTGAAGGGTTGAAGTACGAGGTCCAGTTGTTCAGTGCATCCCCCCTTGAGGCACCCAGCTCTTGGACGAGATACAACCCATGACCCATTTCTTAGTCCAAAAATCTAAATGTCGCACTTTGACTGAGGTACCTAGTGACCAAAAAGTAGGACATCTACCCAGGTGGCAATTGTGGGCTACAATTGCACCTTGATCGGATTTTGTGTTGATATTGGGAAATATCACCAGTTCTTTCAAGATATGCCCCCTCTACCCCTCATTATAAATGATCACTTCATCCTTCACTAGTTTCTCTTTCGGTGGATTCAGACCCCACTGTCGAGTGCTATTGGAAGGTCCAGTGCTATTTTGAGAGGAAGGACATTAAGTCTTTTAGGACACGAGCATTTTTTTTCTTTGTTCCCCCACACAGACAAAATCTACTTATCCACACATATGCTTATTTATAAAAACACTTTATGTATGATGCACTTATGATTACATTTTATTTAGATATATATATATTGTGTAAATTTCAAGACTTGTAACAAAGGCTCTTGTTTATTTATTACTCTCACCACCATTTGCACTCATCCACTTAGCTAGTCGGACATCATAGGGGACCCACAGAACCCCCATCATTCCAGACGCTTTCTAAACCTCCCTCCTATTCTAGGGGGAGTTCTTAGTCTTTGCAACTCATCGGCTTCACCTTCACACACTCCAGTGAGTGCCACTGTCTTAGGATCAACATTTATTGGTTCTACCTTACTTGGGTCCAATTCCCAAGGTCCATCGTCCACTCGCTCTCCTTTACATGGAAGTGGGGGGCCAACTTCCTCTCAAAAGGGAAGTACAAACCCACCTAGTCCCCCCCAAGGGCCAGGATCACAAACCACTCACACCATGGCTGGAACTAACCCTCCACCACCACTCCATATGCCATACTTGGCCTCTCTCAACATAATAGATCTAAGAAAACTAACAAATGATCCTATATTGCATGACCCCACATGGCCTGCAATGCCTACCAAACTACCTTTAGATATCCCCAAATTTGAAGGAAAGGTAGGAGATGACCCTACTAACCATGTCATGACTTTCCACTTATGGTGCTCTTCCAACAACATTATGGATGATTCCATCAGACTATGATTATTTCAACGCACACTCACTGGCCCATCAGCCAAATGGTATGTAGATGAAAAATCAGGGTCTCACGCGACTTTCAAATCCTTGGCCAAAGCATTTTTTACCTTCTTCCAATTACTAATCTTCCATGACAATGGTATTGAACTAATCTCTAATTTTAAACAAACCTCAGCCACACATATCACTGATCACATTCACGAGTTGCGTCGACGACGTAGTTTGTGCAAAGAAGAAACCACCAACATACAATGTCTTGATTAGTTTCTCAGATCACTTATCTCTCTCCTCAGTAAAGATGTAGCTTCCACCTTCCCTCAATAAGAAGAAGAAGCCATCAGTAAGGCTACACAATACTACCTCATTTATTCACAATCAGGGTACTTATACATAGTACTTCCTGATCTCCCAAAACCCGTGCCATTTGGCCAAAATAAACCCGGGATGTCTCACTCAATAGACGAATTGATTGGTAACACTACGCACCACAATCAACAACCCAAACAATAATCAATGTATGGCACACCTCAATATCCATCGGCCTATGGAGGAACCCCTTATTATCCCCCACCCCCTTATCAACAACCATACCCTGTTGCCCTTCCTCCACCCATCAGTGGGCCACCGTTGGCACCCATAATACACCCACCCATCTAAACAAGTTTTGGTACTCCCTCTACCTCATATTATACTCTAAGTACTAGCGAAAGTGCCATGCCTTCCTATGTACCTTACAGATCATTACCCCAACAGAATCCATACTTTCCATTTCCTGGCCCTCCACAACCCATGGCTCCACCACCAGGACACCCTCATGCTGGGGTGAATTTTGTTCAACCCTCTCCCATTCAGCAATATCAAAATTTTGAACAGCTGAATACAGAAAATCTGACCCATCAGTCGAATAATGCCAAAAAGAAGGGAAAAAAACAAAACAATAACAACCCAGGCCAAGGCGGAAATCACCCCCAACAGAACCAACCTACTGGGAGCAACCAGAATCAAGGGAATCAGAACCCTCAAGGGGGAAACAACAACAGACGTCAAGGGGAAAATAACAATAATATTTGAACCAACTTCCCTTGTGCCCTTTGCGATGAGTTCGGTCATTATACTCATCATTGCCCCCAAATCGCTAATTTTAAATGGATGAAAGACTCGGGAAATGGACCACATCCTCCAGCACTACCTACCCCTCAACAGGCCCCACAATAATATGTACAACAACCTCCCCCAAATGTGCTACAGAACCCCATTCCGTACCAGGGTGTGATGAACACCCAACAGGATATGCAGCCTACCCCACCACAGTTGGGACAATATCTCAACTCGAAACATCCTGCAGATCATACTATCCTCCTCACTAGTGAGGAAGAAGTCCTTTTCCAGACACGTAGTCGTCAATACCATGCACCCACTGAGTCTCCTCCCATTCCTCTAGAAACAATCCCAGCACCAACGGGACCCTCATTGGTGATTCCTCTCCCTAACACGGAAACACCTCTTCACATACCTTGCATCCCATTGTGCAGGAATGTCCACAACCCACAAGCTAGGGTGGCTCATAATTATAGTTTGGTAAATGACTTAGCACCATCCCCGGCTGCCATGTCAGTCTTAGAAGTACTTCAAACTTGTCGCACTCAGCGCAAGTCATTACTTTCTGCCTTGGGGGCAGTCAACCCCATGGATACTCAACTCATCACATTCGATCTTGACAGCAAAGAACCTCGCCTCCCCACTCTCATCTCTTTTCAAATCCCCATTAAAATTCGGAACATTACAGATCATCGATGCATCATCGATGAAGGTGCATCCACATGCATCATGTCCAAATCTGAATGGAAAAAACTTGGTTCCCCCGAACTCATACCATCTTCCATTACCTTAAGAGCTTATGACGGATGACCATCTTCTCCTAAAGGGCTCTTCCAAAATGTCCCGATAGCACTTGGGGGCAAGACCATTCTCATTGACATTCAATTTATCGATGCCCCACTCGATTACAATATCTTGTTCGGTCGTAGCTACATGTACGCTATGAAGGCAGTTTCCTCTTCCGTATTTCGAACCATGATGTTCCCTCATAATGGGAATATCATTACCATTGACCAAGTTTAACATTATGAGCCTAACCCTTCTACCAACATCGATAACATTCTCCCCCTCGTCCACACTAATTCTGAAGCATACCCACTCATCGAAATGGGGCCCGGAATTTTCAAAGACCCATCATTGTTAGGAACTTACCATGGTGCACCACCGCTCCTTCATCCTTCCAATCAGGTATGTGTCATATTGTCCAAATGAACTGACATTGAGGATACCCTTCCTCTCAGGGAGGTTTCTCTCATATCTGACGTCCCACTAGTTGTAGAGACCCTCCCTCATGATCCTCATATGAACTCGTCGACTCCACTAGTTCACGATTTCACCTCACCCCAAGGCCATATCCCAGTTTGGAAGACAGTTCCCCAAGCCATTACTCAAATCCCCTTCTTTTACCCCCCACCAGGTGTACAAGATTTCCATGTATCCGCAATGCTTACCCTCCCTAATATGTTGTTGGCAATCCCAGTTTGGTATTTACATCCACCAGAGATGGTTCCTCAACCATCCCTTCCCCCTCAAACGAAAGGAATCCCAATGCATATTCCCATACTCACTCCCACCATACCTTCTATACCCCCACTCACTAACCTCCCTGCCACAGCTAGGGGTAGGCGAAAGAAGAAGGAGCCCACAGCTCCACTTCCCCCATGCGTCCAACCTCCTTGCATGCTATGTGAGAAATATGGACACCCAACCAACAAATACCCATCTCTACCCAAGTTACGTAACCTAATTCAACTCAATCAAACACCATCATCGTTCGTCACTTTAGAAAGTACTGTCACTACCTCCCCTAACGTAATTAGCAAAGGGCTACAAACCAAATTCGCTTGCGCCATATGTTCAGAATATGGTCATTATACACACCATTGCCCAACACTACCTCAATTCCGACAAACATTAGTAGTAGTACGCCAAAGCTTCCAACACGAACCTAATCCATCTACATCATCCCCACCAAACATCACTGACATCCATTGTGTCACGAATTCAGTCAATGAATGCATGAGATTCCCTTTCTCTCTATGTGAATCCTTAGGTCATTTTACATATCAATGTCTTATGATCATTGAATACAGGCAATGCCAAATGACCCTGATTCAAACCCCTGCACCCCCTATAGAATCAATGATTAACCTTACCCCATCACTAGATATTCTTCACATTATTTCTCCTGAACCAGAAGCACTCCCTATTCCTCTATGGTTTTGGATGACTTATACGAGGATTTACCCCCAAATCCCCCCAATTCTCCCATTCATTTCCCCATGAAAATTTTATGCCCAACTACCACTAATAATCTTCAGTATCTTGATATTTGGTTTATGTCTAGCAAACCATCACAATATCATTACATCATTCCCCCTGCTTCTTCATCACCAGAGGAAAACCACATGGCGACAGTCACCGATATCACTCTTTTTTATCCCTATATTCCTGGCAATTCTACTGCGACGAGGACATACTCGAGGAATTAACCACCCCCGACTACCCATGGGATGTGCTACACCACATAGCGTGATTCTTTCCATAGGAATCCTTCACGCCTCCTAATCAACACCCCATATACGCAGTCGAAACTAAGGATTTTATCCCATCAGGTCATATCGACAGGTTCAACATCCCCGTCCCTGCCCCTGATGCGTTTGAAGAAGGAAATATGGCCAACATCTCCCCCACCATCAAAATCGATATTTCCATAAAAAATGGAGTCGTCGAGGAAATCACCATTGGCACTCTTAGCTCCCAAAATGAACTCGTCCCTTTGGTCGCATTTTGTGGTGGATAGCATGGTTATTGGTAGTTTTCTCAAATTAATTTTGAGTTTTTCTAGCTGCAAAACTTAGGTTTTAATTTTTGTTTTAGAAATAAGACAACCCATAAAGGTCTTCTCTTTAAAATTTTCATAAAATGCTTTCAATAGCTAACGTGTCTTTAAAAGATGAGTGTTAGCTGGTGAAAGTGGCGACTTTCAACAACTAAGGAGCATCTCTCATAGGTCCGTGCGCTGGTGAAAGTGTTAATTTTCAGACATCCAAAGAAACATTATCGCGGGTTGTGCACTGGTGAAAGTGATGACTTGCAACAGCTAAGGGGCGTTTTCCACAGGATTGTGCGCTCGTGAAAGCAGTAAGTTTCAACAGCTAAGGGACGTTTTCCACGACACGTCAGCTAGAGAAAGCGGGAATCATGTGCGTTTATCCATGTTTCAAAAATCAAATGACGATGCGATCAAATCACGTCATGCAATCAAGAAAGACGCACTGGTAAAAGTGGATAATCATGAAAACTCGAGTTCCACATCCAAGTCGGATTACAAATCGGATCTGGTTCAGAAACTCATGCTCCACAATCATGGCATCGGGGATGGCAAGTTCAAATCCATTAGCGCAGAATCGTTTGGGATTTTGGGTGACAGAATGGTGAGGAGACGCAGTGGGTCTTTATTGAGAAAAGAGTTAGACAGCCTATCTTTCCTATAGACACATCCAGAAGTCCAGAAACACTTCTCAAACGCAGGTTGTATTGAATTCGTTGAGAGGTTGCAGAATGGTTGTCACCAGTCGACAACAAAAGATTTTGCAAAAACTTTCGACGGGAATAAGGCTCGTGTTGGGTCCTTGGAGATCTTAGTATATGAAACTGCCATCACTGCAGCGACCAGCCTACCAAGGTCAGGCTAGATTTGGTTCAAAACCACTGCCACCAAAAACTTAAAATTCAGAGTTTATTTGAAGGAGGAGTTCAAGCATAATGCATGGAAGAAGAGCATACCAGTTTCACATTTAGAGGATGAATGGTAGGATCTGTTTAAGGGCATCCAACTCTACATAACATCGGAGGGCAGGTATGACAAACTCATGATGTATCATTTCAAGCTCCTAGACCATTTCACGGGTAAAACTCTCCTCAATTTACCTTTTTTATTACATAAGAGTTTAACTAAGGTCTGCAAGAAAATCAGGGCTCAACCCATAAGCATGAAGAATACTCTGTGTCACTTTGGCCTTATTAAATTGATCATTCTGGAGAAATTAAGACAACAGGGAAGGAGCTGGAAGCATTTTTTATTTTGGGAGGGCTTTGAAACACAGACTCATCCCATAAATGAACAGGGCAAAGGTTCAAAGAAATAATTGACTCCTCAAAGCAGTTCGATGAAGAGGAGGACCCTGCCAGGACCTCCAGAATATAGAATCTCTGGAATGAAATCCCACAGGTCAAAGAAAAGGTTAAATGTTGAAACCACTATAGAATATCCTACAAAGCAGCCTACAGAGAAGAGAACAAACATATTAAACTGGCCCTACACAGACTCAGAACCAGAGCAACAAGATGAGAGCCCTGTCATCAAGAGTCATGAACAGTCAACTGAGTTTGCACAAAATTATGAGACCTTTAATCATACTGAGGAAGGAGAAACATCAAAGATCACTAAGTCAAATAAAACTCATAAAATCAAGCATCTGAAAGAGGTAATCTCTCAACAAGAGGTCTTGGAACGGGTAATCAAAGAAAGGTACAAGAAGTTGTCTAATAACTTCGCAAAAACCAACGCTGCATTTGAAATACTGGCTCAGGAAAGTGTTAAAGAGAAGAAAAGAAAGCAGAAGATCACCAAAGATTACAATAGTATATGGTGTCTTGCAAAGTGCCTTAACAGGAAGATAAGAAGATTGAAGCAAAAAAAAAGCAAAAGTCCCACCCAAATTTGAAGGTGCTTGCTCAGGTTGTTGTAAACATGCAAGGGGAGAAATCAGAGACACATTGAATTTTTGTTGAAATCGCATTTTTCAAGTGAAAGTTCATTTTTGGCTCAGACAGAGCTTTCACTAGCGTAAAGAGAAATTTTATGAACCGTTAGTTGGTGAAAGGCAACGCTTTCACCAGCTAACCAGCGAAATATAAAGCAAGTTAGATGGTGAAAGCAGGAAAGGAATTTTTGGAAGCCCAGGGTGGAACATGTCATTTCTCACAGGTTATAAAGGAGTTCTAGAGTATCAAGGGAATAACAATTGCTTGCAAAGGATTCGACATCAGAGATTTGAGGGAATTTTGGGAACCACATGTAAAACAAACTTCCTGAAATATCGACTATGAACGTTGAAGAAATCCAACTGTCAAGATAGGTGTCTTGCCACGTTTCATCATATCACAGATTCCAGGAGCTGAAGGATGTAGATGGCGAATTTTTGAGATTGAAGACAATTTGAATGCTAGTTTAGTTGTTAAGTATTTATTTTCAAGTTGTTTAGTTAGATTTGAATTTCTTTTATTAAATAGAGATCCATGTTTTTAGGATCTGTAAAACCGATTGTAAGAGGCTATAAAAGCCTATTTTTGA
>ML830108.1:73152-84635 GCA_009831015.1 Picea engelmannii | reverse complement strand
CGTACTGTCTTCAAAAGTGTGATTTTGAGAAGCTGATAAGTGTAACTTTCTCCATGAAAATGATCTTAGTGAAGAGTCAGATCTTCTATCACCATGTCATTATCATGTCATCATCTTGATAACCAAAAATGTGGATAACAGATATCCATACCCAATACAAGTTTGGGATGCCTGCGTTTGGGCTTCCAAACTTTTTGTGGGCGCTTCTGTGGACCAGATTTAAAGAAGGTGCATTGATGCACCGAAGTCCTGAAGTGTGAAGAAGAGCGGGTTTTATGGGGACTTGAGACAGGGTAAGACTCGTCCAAATGGGGAAGAGTCGGGTCTACTGTTAGTGAAGCAGATAACTGATGTGTCCCAGCAGAAAGGTTGGGAGGAGAATGACTAGAGGGTGGATGTGAAGGTGCGACAGATGTCTTGTTGGACTGATAGAAAGATGCACAGAGTTCATCTATCTTGGATAGAGTTTCTGGGTGGTCCCAAGGATCCCCCAGGTTCCCGACATGAGTGCACCCTTCTTTTGTCCCCATGTGCAGATTTATGAGTGAAAAATACCGGAGGCCGCAGGTCACGGACTTTTTCACAGGCAAGGGGGAGGATCTGATCGGTAAAGGATAAATTTAAAGGAAAAGTAGTCAGTGGAAGGAGAGCTGTCAGGTGAGCCTCAGAGCCGATTGGGGCGACCAAAAATAGTGAAGGAAAGTGAGTAGAGCTCGAAGATGGTCTGGGGGAAAGAGAAAACTGTCTGTTGGGAAGAGAGTAAAGCTCGGATATGGTCTGGGGGAAAGAGAATCTGTCTGACCAAGTAAAACAAAAAAAGAGTGTAATAATGAGAAATGTAAGAAAATGAAGCTGGTTGGGAAGAGTGAGACCGCTCAGTGGTCGATGATACCGACTGTGTCGACTGCAAGGAGAATACCGAAGGTTGAAAGAGACCAATGATCGTCAGTGAAAGGGCGAACAATCATAGTTCCGCCAGATGCAAGAGCTGGTGCCAAAGCCTGGTTCAAAAACGCCATGGGCGCCAAAAACCAGTATTTGGTGTATTTATATTTGCACTGATTAGTAGTACAAATTTTTATTTTTGATGTTTTAATTAAGTAAACTTTATTTTTATTTTTATATTTTTTTTTCAATATAACTTTATCTAACATAGCTATTCACTCTCCCATACTCTCAACACAATAAAAGGAAAGAAGTCAAATTAAAACTAATAAACTAAATCACACCATATCAATAATCACTTTTAAATTTATACTCATAAATAAAATTCCGTTTACCCAAACTAATTTCATCATAAAATTTTCCATATAATAAATCCATTAAACTTATTTCTTTATTTACAATAATAAATCCATTAAACTAATAACTCTTCACTCCAAACGTACATAAAACCTTAATTTATTACTTTATTCGCAAAATCTTAACAAAAATTGTGGCATATAGCTATTCATTTAAAACATATATGAAAAAAATTGTGGCTTATAGCTATTCAGTTGAAACATATACGAAACTTTAAAAGTGATAAAATATATATTTTAAATCAATTGTGGGTTAAAGCCCATTTTAATAAAAAAAATTGGGTTAAAACCCATTTTAATAATTTTTTTATAAATACATTTTTAAAATCAATTGTGGGTTAAAAGCCATTTTAATATTTTTTTATAAATATATTATCCATTTTGTATGTGTAGGCGTTGGAATCTTTCACGGTCACCCAAAACGAAGTTTGAGTCAACCTGACCCTTTGTTAATTCGCCAGTGTAGACCTCGCTTCCCGGCCGTGCATGGCCACCTCAAATTCCATTTCAACTTAAACGGCTTTCTTTTTTGTGGGTTTACGCTCGCTCATTCATTCACTGCAGTCCGTCCCCCAAGTGACCGTTGGAACAATTTGAAATTGTGCCCCCTCGATGCTTGAACTCCTGCCTCAATCACCGGCCTTGATCTCGCTTGCCCTTAAACACTGACTGTAACTCTGCTGCTCTCAGGTATTTGTTGATTTTGACAAAGACTCTGTTATCCGCTGCTTCAACTTTCTCCGCAATTACCTTCAATCGATCGTTCAAAAATAAGATTGTTGCGAGCATGGGGGAGAAATAATCGGAGGATCCCAAAGAAATTATTTGTTTTCTTCATGAGAAGTACCCAAAGAAGGGGCTCTGCTGGTTCTTATGGCATGGAGGGGTTACAAACATTGAATATTGGCGTTATTGGAAACAT
The DNA here is from genome assembly GCA_009831015.1 of Picea engelmannii. Classification (NCBI taxonomy): domain Eukaryota; kingdom Viridiplantae; phylum Streptophyta; class Pinopsida; order Pinales; family Pinaceae; genus Picea; species Picea engelmannii. The sequence goes on along the minus strand of ML830108.1, from coordinate 82,412 downwards.
GGAGACTTGAGAGATTAATCCGGAGGGTGCAAGGAAGGAATGCCAGTCTCCACGCGCTCCAAGATTCTGAGCAGCCCCAAAGCTGGAAGGTCTCCTGGAAAGAGCAATAAAGAAGACGACTGTCATGGAGATTCGTCCGTTGCGACTCGAACCCGGGTGAGTCCTTATCCGCGAAATCCTCATCATAATCTCAAGGAGAAGCTTAAAATACTCACCCAGATTCATGCGCAAATCGAAACCAATGGCCACCAACAGACTCACGCTCCACAGGTCAGTAAATCAACTAGGCCGGCCAGGAGAGTAACTCACGATCATCCTGGGCACAAACTCGCTGCCAATGAAGAAAATATGCCGAGGTGTACAAAGAAAAACGCAGAAAATCAAACGCATATAGCAGTTTCAAAACCACCTAGGGTTTCAGTTACTAATAATCGGGTTAAAGAAACAGAGGCAAAGGCTGTTGTTCTTGCGGATGAGTATACCAGTTCTAGCAATTTGTGCAATTCAAGGCTCTCATTTAACCTACCAGAAGGCTTTGCTTTGCCAAACCCTGGTGCAGGCATAGCGGAACGGCCATCAACTGTGGCCAGAAGTTTCAGTATCGTAGATGGGCAAAGAGAAGTGAAGACTGTTCCTATGAAAGGTAAACAGGAGATTGATTTATCGGCCCCTGTTTTTGAAGATGGACGGGTGGAAAGAATTATGGTTTATGTTAGAGTGCGTCCTCTGTCCAAGAAAGAGATTGAAGCAGGCGCCCGCAGCTGTGTTCGTGTTGTTAACAACACAGACCTTTACCTCACTGAATTTGCTACTGAGACTGATTACCTGAGACTGAAGAGGCTTCGCGGCCGGCATTATGCATTTGATGCAGTCTTCCCTGACTCTGCAGAGCAAGAGGACGTCTACATGACTAGGTATGTTGGTTCACATTTTGCTCTGTTTCTCATGCTTGGCATATTTGAGTTTTAAAATGTAGCATAAACTTGTGGGCATTTTGTGTCTTTGGGGTGAGAATGTACAGTACAGCAGAGCTTATTGAGGGTGTTCTGCAAGGGAGAAATGGATCTGTATTTTGCTACGGGGCGACGGGGGCAGGGAAAACACATACAATGTTGGGTACTGTTAAGAATCCAGGGGTGATGGTTTTGGCCATAAAGGATCTGTTTGCGAAGCTTAGGCAGCGGAGCCGCAATGGCGAGCATGTTGTGCGGCTATCTTATCTGGAGGTTTACAATGAATCTGTCAAGGACTTGCTATCACCGGGCAGGCCTCTTGTTTTGAGAGAGGATAAACAGGTAGGTTCTATGAAGCCCTGTGTGAATAGTGGGATCTTCTTTGGAATAGTTGAAATCTTTTCTTGACCTGGATGATATAAACTTTTTTCAGTTTGTTTCAGGGTACTGTAGCTGCAGGGCTTACACATTATCAGGCATATTCTGCTGAAGAGGTATGCTTTCTCTTTGGAGTCTAACCTGTTTAAGCTTTAGACAGATATATGTTAAAGAAGTTGATTCATGGGCAATTTCTTGCAATTGGTGGTTGAAGGTGATGGCCTTGCTTCATCAAGGAAATCAGAGTAGAACGACAGAGCCAACTCGAGTTAATGAAACTTCATCTCGATCTCATGCCATCTTACAGGTAATGGCACTTTGAACTTGTATTTGGACTGCTATTTTAATATGTCACATTCTTTAGACATTCTTCTACCTTAAAATTTCATTCAGTAGATCTCCAAGCATATGCTCTTTATTAAATGATCTCTTATCATTGTAGGTTGTGCTAGAATACAAAGTAAACGAGGGATCGAGCATTGTCACTCGCATGGGGAAACTGTCTCTTATAGATCTGGCTGGTTCTGAGAGAGCTCTTGCCACAGACCAAAGAACAGTCAGATCTCTAGAAGGGGCCAACATAAACCGCTCCCTCCTTGCCCTCAGTAGCTGCATAAATGCTCTAGTTGAAGGGAAAAGACACATTCCATACAGAAATTCTAAACTTACCCAACTTCTCAAGGTGTGAATGGTATTATTGCTTAACTACTTATCTAAATCCTCCCGTGTTTGCTGGAAAAATGTTATTGCTTAACTATGCATTTAGAGAGATTCAGAAGTATAGGCAATGAACAATGCTTGAGTCCTCAGGGAAATATGGGAACATTGTTCCTCCCAGTGCTGAGTGTTTTTTGTCATCGTGCTTTATGTTGACAAGGCATAGATGCTTATCCTCCCTAACTTATATTAGACCTTGGTGAATTGCAGGATTCATTAGGAGGGGCTTGTCAGACAGCAATGATTGCAAATATTAGTCCTAGTAATCTGTCATACTCAGAGACACAAAATACTCTCCATTGGGCAGATCGAGCAAAGCAAATTCGCACAAAGGTAGGAGATAGTTAGCTTTTCTTCAAGCTGTGTATTAGTTGTCCTTCCAAGAAAATAAGGATTAGTGATGATGGGGAGTCTTTACGATTTTCCAATGTGCAGGCTTGCGTTGCAAATGAAGAGTTTGAAGTTCCTGAATCCCAAATTGAACAGGCCAAGCTGCTCCTTGAAGTGCAAAAGGAGAACCAGCAATTAAGAATGCAGCTTGCTCGTTTGCAACAAAAGCTACTTGCTGTTCAAAGCCAGGCACTAACTTCTACTCCATCTCTGTCCTGCCCATCTCCCGTTCCCCCTTCCCCTTTAACCCCATCTAATATTATCCAAATATCAGATAGGCATCAACCAAAGAACCTTCAATGTCACACCATTGAACCACCTCCTAGACATGAGTTGCTTATCAATGGTCACGGTAAAACAGTCGAAGAAACCATCTGGGAGCTAAAGAGGACCATCCAAGGTTTGCAAGAGGAGTCTGAGCGTGTGAAGGAAGAGTCTTTGACGAAGGAGAAGCAGCTCGCAAAATCCCTCACGGCTCTCAGTCTCGAGCACAGTGTCCAGCTGAAGCACAAGGATGACTTCATACGCAGGCTTTGCCAGCAGACACTTCCGGGAAACCAAGTTGACCTCGATATACCTGGTCAAGAACAGATGATTCAGAATAACGATTATGTTGTAACAAGTGCCGCTGCCTCCACAAAACCACCTTCTGAGATAATGCAGAGAGGCAGATCTCCCAAACCAAGAAGAAGCAAAACTAGTTCAGTCCCTGAGAATGTGTGCAATCAAGTCCCAAGATCTAATCAGTTGCCAAAGATGGGAAGAAGGTCCCAATGTTCAGATTTAGATCAAAGAAGACGATCTCAAAATATGTCATCACCTGCAACAGGGAAAAAACGCACCTTTTGGGATATCACCAACGTCAACAGCCCTGCAGCCACACAAAACAGGAGTACAAGGATCTATACAAATAATGCTCCCTCTATGCTCCTACAAGTAAGCTCAACTCTCTCATCATGGTCACATTTTCTTTTGGAAGAACAGTGATTTGCATAATGTTTGCAGTGCTTTTCTACTTGCATGTGGTTTTGTATGTCCTTATTCTAGTCATTGGTTATCTTTATAACTCATCTGTTTGTATCTTTGCCTTCAGCCAGGATTTGCTCGTTATGAGCCATCTCTTGACTAAAAGTCCGGGTCAAGAATACCTGCAACGGAGTTGCTTCATCTAGAATTCTTGAATTGCTTCTGGGAATGTGAAAAAACAGACAAGTGATATCTGTGTATATTCTAGCAATCGCCTTGATATGAAGGAACGTGCTTTGTTATTGTTTTAGTGAGCCAACGAGATTATATTTTATATTAGCCTTGTGATTCCTGCTCTTTAAGCCTCGGGTTTGTAGCGATAGTTTGACACTGCTATGTCTCTTGTTAATTCTTGTGGACATAGCAATGGAGACTGATTCTGAAGTCTCGGATGCATTTGTTTGCCTTACACAAGAAGTTTGATACATTTCATTATTTGTGAATAATTGACAGTAAAAGCTTCATTGATGCATTGCTAAATTGTACCATCTCAATTGTAATTTGACAGAAGATTTTTCTAAGATTGTAATGATGGCAGGCAAAAAATCTTTGACCTGATTTCCTATGTAATAGCACTGAAATGCTATTCTGTTGTTTATTTTAATTGTTCACTAATGGGAAAGCAATAGCATTCGTGTCTCATATTCTTAGTCACTATTATCATTCAACCTAGCTTATTTTTATGGTTTTTTAACTAACATACGCTAATTTTAATCTCAGATCTATTAAGCACCAAAAGCCATAAAAAAATCAAGTGCAAATCTCCTGGGATAAGATGGACTTATTCTAGTTTCTTTTCCTTTTACAATATGGTAATTAAATGAAAATAAATAAAAGGTCGGCTCTTTGTTTTTGATATTGCACATCAGTTTTCTTCCATCCCAAGTTGTAAGAGCATCACGCTCAAATTTCTTGCAGCTAAAAATATCTAAAAATATCCAGAATTAAGATGGATCTATTTTTTTTTTATCATATAATATTTTCATTATCTTAATAAATTCAAAGAAATAAATGGTCAGTTCTTTTCTTATTTTTTTCATTTTATTTTTATTAGCTTTTACCACAAACACGCACATGGTCACAGAGATCTCCTACAACTTGGGTTGTGAGAGCACCAAGAGTTTTGAAATTGATGGCAGCATTGTATAATGTCTGTATACTTTTTCTTAGTCGTTCATCAAATCATTTCTCTGATCCATTGTTAATGAAAACTTTGGGGTTTAAGGGACTAATTCATTATCTCTCCTGTCTGTGATCCAGATCTCATGCCAAAGTAGATAGACAGTTTGATCGTCTTAGTCCTGGGATTATGCTAAGTTAATATGGTTAGAAGCTACACTTTTTCTACCCAGAATAGCAAAAGAAATGTAACTAATGCTAAATTACTTAGCTGTCATTTGCGCTATAATATATGGCTTCGAAAAAATTAAGCTTGCTGCAACAGTTCCGATTCAAGAGTGGATTTCATCACATAACAGTGCCGAAATGCTAGGCTGTTTAATTTAATTATTTACTCATGGGGAAACTATATCATTTATCTATCATGTTTCTTTGTCAGTATTCATATTCAATCGAGCTTCTCTTCAATAATTTTATCACAAATAGTTTGAAATCAATGCCTGCAGTGTCTAGTGTGTACCAGCTTTTTCTTAATCCTACATCATATTCTTTCTCAGATTGTGTGTTAATGAAAATTTCAGGGTTTAAGATTCAGGGAATTAGTTATTTGTCTTTCCTGTCTGTGATCCAAATCACTTGCCAAAGTAGATATAGTTTAGCGGGATTGTGCTGATTTAATCTGGTTAGGAGTGAAACTTTTGCTACCCAGAATCGAAAGAGATATGTAACTAATGCCAAATTATCACTTCGATCTGAATTTTGCGCTATTATGTGGCTTCAAACGCATTGAGTTGTCTGTAGCAGCTAAGATTCCAGCTTGGATTTCATTATATAACAGTACTGAAATGTTATTCTGTTTATTTTACAATTTAATTGTACACTCACGGGAAAACATTATCATTCTTCTATCATGTTTCTTCGTCAGTAATCTCGCTCAATCTGACTTATTCTTGAGGGCTTTTATCACGCACAGTTTGAAATCAATGGCTGCAGGGTTTAGTGTGTGACGTGTATACTTTTTCTCAATCCTACATCATATTCTCTTTCGGTTCAGGGCTTAAGATTTTGCGGGCCTAATTCTTTATCTTTCCAGTCTCTGATCCAGATCTCATTCCAAGTAGATAGAGATATAGTTTTATTCTTCTCCTGGGATTGTGCTAATTTCATCTTTTAGGTGAGCTTTTGCTTCCAGTTTTGCAAAACAGAAGTCACACGACTTTGCTGTCATTTGTTCTGTAATTTGGCTTTGAATAAATTGAGCTTCCAGCAACAGCTAGGATTCCAGCTTTGATTTGATCACTTTAGGGTTTTAAAGATTCATAAGGAAATACTATGTTAAAGCCAATGAATGCTTCAAGCCAAATATGATGTGTGTCCATTGCTTGCATGATGAATAAATTTTGTTTGATAAGGAGCTTTGGACCTTATAGTTTATACATTGGTGCTTTTCATATTTGGGCCACCAAAGAGGGTGCCCATCCCCCTTCGCATAGTTGTTTCTATTGTAAACTGCCTTCACTAGTCTAGTTGAGTAGGGCAGTTCCTAATAAATAATTAGCATGATTTTTTCGTCAAGTAGTTAACTAAATAAAAAGCGAAAACAACGCTTGTCAGTCATAAATAAAGTAGAAAGTCTCTTGCTGTTGCTGTGAACAAAAATCACCCATTTTGATAAAAAGGGTGTCTTCTTACCGAAATACAATGAATGGTCATTTACTTCTTACTTCCATTGGTTTCTCTCTTTCTTTCTCTACATATTTTGTATTGTGTAGCATTTTATTCTTGTGTGCCAGTATATTATGTTGCTGCATTTTCAACTTTGCATATAAAATTGCGGATCAAGATTCATGTAGTTTGTGTTGGATTCTGATATTTTTGAAGTGTTTTCTGCCCTTTATTCATAGTGGATCAGGTTATCCAGTCCATAAATTCTGTGGCATGTATCTGGGGGTTACGGACAAACACTAAATTCTGTGGCATGTATCTGGGTGTTACGGACAAACACTAAAGGCAAAGTGTATGGCGCGGAGCTGATTTGAAGCTTTTATTGTTGTTTACAGTTTAAGGCATGTTTCAGATATTTAATTATATGAATGGCGCATGAAATGCATGTTAAGAAACATGTTGTAAAGTGATATGAACTAAAGTTTTTAACTTGGACATAAATTAAACAAACTGTCGTAAAGGATTTGGTCTTGTTTTTGAACCTGCAAAGGGTTATCGAGTGCATGCCTTCTATGGCATGCATTTCCTGTCAGATGAACTATAAATTCGAAGTAAGAAAGTAAGGTGGTACTGAATGATGCCCCAATCCTAGTCTGCTCCATTGCATATACACCAGTAGCCTTGACAAAGCTAGTGGGTGGATGCCATATCTGAGGCATTGATTTGGTTGTTGACACCGAAGGATAATACCCTGTTGCAGAGAAAAAATGGAGCTGGCCTAGTTTTGCTACGGGCCTTAAGGACATTCTTATCTTTAAATCAATGACAACCATTAGATCTCAGCTTGGAATCCAATTCAATCTTATGTCATGGAAGAAAGATTGCCCGTAAATTTTGATCTTATGTCATGGAATGGTTGAGGTGCCTTGACGGAAGGCCTGCTCTGATTTGCAACACTACCTATGCCATCAATCAAAATATTGTATTTTTATACGAAGTCAAAGTTATCCACTGTTGGTTTGGATCCTTATTCCACAGTTTATGGAAAACGAAATATCAATAGACCACCCGTGATGGTTTGAATCGTTATTCCATTATTTATGGAAAACGAAATATTAATAGACTATCCCTGAGAGGCAAGGAGTGCTAATTTGTAGGCGTCGACTACACAACACTCAGATCGTTGTTGGAATTTGGTGATGAAGAATTGCTCAAATGACAGATTTTGTTATTTAAATCTGTCATTTAAGTGGTAATATTGAGTATTTGGGTAGATTTTGAATCTCATAATTAAACTTAAATTACAAGCTATGTTTGAAATCTTAATTTTACATCCAACTAAAAATTCTAACCAAATTTGTATTTGGGTAGTTTTTGAATCTCTTAATTAAACTTAAACTTAAAAGTAATGAGTTTGAAATCTTAATTTTATATCCAATTAAAAATTATAACCAAATTTCTAATTAAACTAAATATTCTAACCAAATTTCTAATTAAACTAACAAAAAAACAAAAAAAAATAATAATTTGACTGCTGTATATTCCATGCTCAATCTATAAACCCATAAACCCAAGATATTTTCAAAAAACAAATACAAGTAGTGAGATGAATTTATTAAATGTTATTGGATGATCCCTATGCATGTTGAATGTAATACCTTGCTTTCACCTTTTTGTGTGTAGATATTGATCAAATTGATCATGTAAAAATGTCACATGATATTGATCAAATTGATCAGGTAAAAATGTATAGTCAATATATGTGATTTAATTTATATGTGCATTATTGTGATGTATTAAGGTTATTAATGATGTGTAAACAAGTGTTAAAAGTCAAGATTTTGTTAGTAAATGTGTAAATATTCTGTGTAAATATTTTGTTATTTAGTTGATATTCTATTTTTTTTTTCAAAATAATGTTATTTTCATTTTTTTTCCAAATTGTATATGATAAATTAATTTTATTTTATTTCCAAAATTTTTTAAAACTATATTAAATCCTTAAAAATTTGAATGTTTTAAAAAAAATATTGCTAAGATCTATGAAACTTTCTACATTTATAAGATAAATATGAAGCTATCTACATGGAATTGCTAAAGAGAACACGAGGAAGGGCTATGTGATGACAAAAGGTAAATGGCCCATGAATTAAAGGGAAGATGAGATGGACATGGGTATACCCTAGTGACTTAAACATTATAAGCCTCATATGTATTGATTCAATCTTAATTAAAGGATTTTTTGAGTACAAATTATATCTTGTGTTGATAAATTGACTTTTAAAAGAAACATGCTAAAGCCATATGAGGTTGACACCAAACCTCTCATGCATAAGGGACATATAAAAGGTATTTTTCTTTGAAGAGGGGGTCTTTTTTATTCTCTTATCATCTCATTCTCATTTTCTCATGGACTCTACTACACATCATGGATATCTCATGTTACTAGATTTTAGTTTGGTGGGATCCTTTCTAGTTGTGTAATAGGGGCATATGGGTCCATTAGAGTTAAAAATATGATAAGTATGGTGGCTATTTAATGTAATGTGGATTAGGTCCACAATGTTAGGTATTATTAAATAAGGCCCACTAGGTAGTTAGCATTGAATAAATGTAATGGAGCCTCATTAAAGAAGGTCGGTTAGGTAGTTAGCGTTGAATACATATAATGGGGCCCCACTAAAGAAGGCTCACTAGGTAGTTAGCATTTAGTTATGACTAGGTTTCCTAACTAGCTATAAATTAGGATGGAGTTCTCCTTGTGACCAAAGTTAATGACTTAAAGCCATGCAAAAGCCATGAGGTTGACACCAAACCTTGCATGCAGAAAGGACATATAAATGGTATTTTTTCTTTGGAGAGGGGGTCTTTTTTGTTCTCCCATCACCCCACTCTCATCTTCTCATGGACTCTCTTGTACGTCATGGACATCTCATGTTACTAGATTTCAGTTTGGTGGGATCCTCTCTAGTTGTGTAATAGGGGCGTATGAGCCCATTAGAGTTAAGAATA
>ML830108.1:44253-67469 GCA_009831015.1 Picea engelmannii | reverse complement strand
AGCGAGGATCAACAGAGATAAGGAGAGCTTTCACAAGTAAGTATATCATCCTTCTTCTCTTGTCCATTCAATACTTTAGAACTAGGGAAAGAGTAGTATTCTGTCTCGGTTTGTTCCAGATCCAGGTGGATCTGTGGAGATTGCTCTGTGTCCGCACTCACGAATTTATCCTAGAACAATATCGGGCTTACCGAAGCTTGCAACTTAGCACTATGTGCTTTGGTTGGCCGGGTTGCCTACAAACAGAACTGCAAGCAGAAGCTCAAAGACTGGATGGAGTCGACCTGGAAACCTATTCTCGGTTACCTTCCAAAGTTTCATCTGTTACAACATGGATGGCTAGGATTCATTTTTAAGTCCATGGAAGACTCAGCTTTAATCCTGAGAGACTTTTGGCCCATCGACGGAGGAAGTCTCATGCTTAAGCGTTGGAGACTAGGATTTAACCCGGCTACAGAATTCTTTAGCTTCCGACACACCTGGGTACTCCTCCCAGGCCTCCCTCTCCAGCTATGGAACCCGAAAGCACTTGAATTGATTGGAGCATCTCTAGGGCGTTTTCTCAAACTGGACTCCAATATGTTTGAAGCAGCAGACAGAAAAATGGCTCGGATATATGTGGAACTAGATATACAAGCTGGTTTAGCCAAGGTATTGGAGATTGATTGGCGAGGACAGATCCACCCACAGAGGCTTGACTATCTGGGCATTCCTTTTCGCTACTCCTACTGCAGAAGAACTGGGCACTTGAGAAGAGATTGTTACAAGTTCCCCCCACCTGTGGATATCTTGGACCCCGCAGAAGAGGAAAATTTCAACGGATATATCTCGTCTCCAAACTTACTAACTGACTCACAGTTCTATCAAAGTGAAGCCTCGAGTCCAGAAGAATCACTGGTGAGTAAGATTCGAGAACTTTGTCCTTCGCTCTACAGTACATTCACATCCTCGGATAAGATTTTCATTTCTGAACTTCCCTTTTCCCGTTTGTCTCCCATTCTCACAACCTCCTTACCTAATACATCCATTGAACCCCCCTTTTCAAACACATTCCCCCCATCGGCTGCTGTCCCTACACCTCCCTCCGACCCACATACTACTTTTCACACCTCTTCCTTACTCCCACCTTCGGAGACACACCCATTCATCATTCCTGAAGTCTCTCAAGAACCTTTTGTCCTAGCGGGTTACACTAAACCCTCTCACTCGGCTTCACAACTGGACTCCGTACTTCGGGATGCTACACAGGAATCTCAACTTCCTTTTGATTCGCTCCCCCTACACATCTACCATGGGAAACAAAAAATTCCTGGCTCCGAGATTCTACCAGACCAACCATCTTCCTCAGGACAGAAATCCAAATCAGAGCTGGAACCATCCTGGTCAAGAGGAATTGGCCTGGAACTCTCTCCTCTAAAAACTCGCAGTGCAAGGAAAAAGACCTTGACGGGCTCGACATCAGTTGTAGTTAACAATCCTAATCAAACACAAGGGGCGCTTAGAGGCATCAAAGCCCTTGCTAGAGGTTATCCATGATCTTGTTATCCCTCAATATCAGAGGGGTCGGAGGACCTCTGAAACAAGCCTCCATGAGAAGAATCATTGAACAGACTCAGCCTTCCATCATTTTCCTTCAAGAAACCCTGGTCGCTGCATCGGTGGCTCGTGACTTCATGCACCTCCTTTGACCGAGCTGGCTTTCATGTGCGACAAGCTCAGTGGGAACTTCTGGAGGCCTTTTGGTTACTTGGGACCCTGCCTACTATAATCTCTCTCCGATGCTCAGTCCTGGGGGTATTTTGCTTACAGGGACCTGCCTAGAACTTAATAGATAGATCAATTTTCTAAACGTTTATGGTCCCTGTACGGGACGCAGAGACTTCTGGCAACAACTGGACAATCTGGGTCTTCTGGCGACAGAAAATATCATACTGGCCGGAGACCTGAATTTAACTACCAGCTCTCTTGAAACTTGGGGAGACTTGGCATTGTCTGACCCACTCACAAGTTTCTTCCAGCAACTTTTCTTCAAAAACGCTCTGATTGACATTAAACCACCAAAGATACTACCGACCTGGAGTAATGGTAGACAAGGGGCTGCTAAAATTTCTAAAAGACTCGACCGCTTTTTGATAGCCGAGAGTTTACTACTGCCATCATACAACACTCGGGCTTGGGTTAATTTGCCATACTTGTCTGACCACGCTCCGATTTGTCTCCAGTTAGGAGAATGACGCATCCACAAAGGTCTACCTTTCAAATTCAACGCTCAGTGGTTGAAGGATCCGACTTTTAACACCATTGTTAACTTAGTTTGGGCGGACGACTCACTTGTCACTCCAGGAGACGTGCAAGGAAATTTGTATCGTAAGCTTACCTCTTTAAAAGCTCGATCGATACTTTGGCTCAAAGAAAAAAAGGAAAGGGAACACACCAAACTCAACTGTATAGAAACAGAGCTGGAATTTCTCCTAATACAACAGTTAAATTTTCCCAACAATGTGGGAACAACGCATAGGATCCGATGCTTAGAGAATGATAGGAACTTTCTGCTATGGGACGAGGAGGAGAGATGGCGCATCAAGAGCAGGATGCTCTGGTTGGCAGGGGGCGACAAGAATACTAGCTTTTTTCACAGAGTGGCCTGTTCCCGCAGAGTTAAAAAACAAATTTGGGAGATTGAAGATTCTACTGGATCCATTTACCATTCTCAGGCTGAGATCAAGTCGGCGACATCCTCTTTTTACAAATCCTTCTACAAAGCTCCGCCCGCTCCATCTCTAGCTGCACAGACTCAAACAACAAGTCTTTTCCCTAGGATGATCTCACCCGAGGAGGCAAATATAATACATGCTCCTTGTACAAAGGATGAACTTCTCGCAATTATCAAAAGCTTCAAAAGAGAGAAAAGCCCAGGTCCCGACGACTGGTCGGTTGAACTCTTCCTTTATCACTTTGACCTAATGTATCAGGATATCCTGGATGTCATAGAAGACACGAGAACAAGAGGGACGGTTAGCTCCTCTTTAAACAAAACCTTCTTGGTCTTGATTCCGAAGTCAAACCTCTCCAAGCAGTTTAATGACTTCCGACCCATTTCACTCTGCAATATTTGCTATAAAATTATCTCAAAGCTCATAGCTGTTAGAATCCGACCCTATCTCTCCCGGTCACTATCAGATGAACAACTCGACTTCCTCAAAGGAAGACAAATCCTTGATGCTGTCGGAGTGGCACAAGAGTGCATACACAGCATTAAAACAAAAAAGTTACAAGCCATTCTCCTAAAGCTAGATCTTAAAAAGGCTTTTGACTGCGTAAATTGGGATTTCCTACACCTCATTCTTATCCAGAGCGGTTTCGGCACTATTACATCAAATTGGATAATGGGCTGTATCTCCTCGGCAACACTGGCTGTATTAATCAATGGTGAAGCTACAAAGGCCTTTCAATGCGAAAGAGGCCTCCGTCAGGGCTGCTCTCTCTCCCCCCTACTTTTCATTCTGATCCTGGAAGGCCTCAGCATCTTACTAAAGAACAAACAAGCGGAGGGCCTCCTGAAAGGAGTCAAAGTGGCAGGGCTGACTTATATTCTACATATACTTTTTGCTGATGATGTTTTGATCTTGACAACTGCAGATTTCGCGGAGTGGTCCATCATTCATTCGATCCTAGCAACTTTTTGTGAAGTCTCCGGTTTAAAAATCAATGTATCTAAATCCTCCTTCCTATCTTCTCTCGTGCAGGAGCCCATAAAGCGCGACTTAAGAGCACTCTTTGGTATAGATTTCCTTGAGCTTGAGGAGGGCTTCACCTATCTAGGATTTCACTTAAAATCCTCCAGATACACTGTAAAAGATTGGGCATGGCTCTTGGACAGATTTGAACAAAAAATACTCAACTGGAAACACAGGTTTCTCTCGATAGGAGGAAGATTTGTTCTGATTAAAGCGGTGCTAGAAAGCCTTCCGGTCTTTTGGATGGCAATAGCACACATTCCAGCTTCCGTGTTGAAGTCGCTCTGTCAAATCTCCTTTTCTTTTCTGTGGGCAGGTTGCAACAAGACTAGATGCTTTCATCTCAGCAATTGGCAGGAACTTTCAAAACCAAGATCGATGGGGGGTTGGGGCCTAAAAAACCTACCCCTCTTTCACAAAGCTCTCACGACCAATACCTTTTGGCGAATTTTAACTCGTACAGGAATCTGGAATTCTGTCATTATAGCTAAGTATTTACACCACCTCCCAGTTCATATTTGGATCAGACTTGCAAATTTTCATCCTCCGACAGGGTCGCCGACCTGGAAACATTTATCTTCTTCCCTCCCTATCATTATAAAAGGACTCTCTTGGTACCCAGGGGACGAGCATCTGATAGAAGTTGGAAATGATTGCATCTTGGGACTGGGCAGCAAAGCGTGCCTCTCTCCATCGCTGCGTGACTGTCTGCATGGAAAAAATTTACATTTCCTTCAACAATTTCACCGCCCATCTATATCCGACCCACAGTGCGATTCATGGCTGAGCGGACTTGATCTACAACTCAATCCTTCACACAGGACTGAATGGGATGGTTTCATAAGACAAATCAAGGCCTCCGGCGTGCGACTTCAGCCACAACAAGACTCTCTTATCTGGATCGGGGGCGACCGATCGGGTTCATTATCAGCAAAGAACGTTTATTTAACCCTGGCAGCTCAACACTAGAAGACTGTCATTCCATTTTGGAGACAGAGAATTTGGAGAGAACACGGCCCTTTGAAACACAAACTATTTACCTGGCTCTTGCTCGAAAATAAGCTTATGTTTTGGGACAATCTACAAAAGCGTGGATGGGAGGGCCCAAATCGCTGCGCCCTATGTACCAGGGATATGGAATCAGCGCTACATGTTTTTGTTCAGTGCCCCTTCACCTGCTTGCTTTGGACCCACATCACATCTGTTCTTAACTTTTCCACAGTTTGGGAAGGTAATGATGTCAAAACTTGCTTTCAAAACTGGATCCAGCATAACAGATCTCATTCTTTGCTTCCAACACACCTCTGCTGGCTCATTTGGCGGTCCAGAAATGCGGCTATATTCAATGACAAGAAGCCATCCATCCATTTTATTACTTCACACATTCTGGCAGAGGCAGCCAATCATGGCATCTCTATAAAACCAAAGCCTCCGGATCGACCTCCTTTCCAAATTCCAGTTGATAGGGTGGTGGCCTGGTTTGATGGGGCCTCACAACAAGGAGGTAATTTGTGTGGAGCCGGGGGAAAAATAGCACTAAGCACTCACACCATTATTCGCTGGACGTTGAATGGAGCCCAGGGTACCAACACAAAGGCGGAACTCATAGCTGCTTGGGCTTTGCTTCTGCTGGCCAGTCGCCATTCCGACACCTTGCTCCTTCTGGGTGACTCCAAGCTCATTATCGATTGGCTGAATGATTTGACAGACGTCCATGTGGCAACCCTCTTGTGTTGGAAAGATAGGACCAAGATAGCTACCTCACTTTTCAGCAAGCTCACTTTCCAGCATATCTTCCGTGAGGAAAACTCCGAGGAAGACATTCTCTCGAAACAAGCATTGCTCCTCCCTATGAGCCAACTCAGTTTTTCTTATTGGGAGGACGGTAATGAAGGTCCTATCTACAAGATCAACCTATGACTGGTTTTTTTCTCCTTGGCAGATTTGATGGCTTGTCTTCTATGTAGCAGTCATGCAGTCTTGATGGTTTTTGCCTTGATTGTGAGGCCACAGTGTGGATAAGAACGGGATCCTTATTATAGCAAATACCTCCTTGTAGCTTTTATGCCGATGTAAGAGAAGTCGACTTGTAAATTTTTTATATCCTTTTGAATATAAAGAGCAATTTTTTCTCGTGGAAAAAAAAATTAAAATATTGTTTGTAATTATCCTTCATTGCAGTGAGAGAGTGATTTCTTATTGAGAATAGTTATTATGAAGGAGATGTTGAAGTGTTATGTTAAATAAGATTATATCAAAAAGAAATAATTATAATAAAATAAAAATTCACTTAATTAAAAAATCTAGACTATTCACTTGATGCAATGAATGTTAAATTCATAATAATAAATATTTAAACCAAGTGAATTTTTAAAATAATAAAATTTTTAAATAATTGTGAATACTAAATACAAACGCTTAAGTGACTTATGATTTGTAATTCATTTTACTGTTTTTAATTTCATTTTGTCACCTTTATAAATATGCAAATATCCTAACTACACGGTGAATGGATTTTAATAAAAAACCAAGTTACCAAATTTCGAATACAACTCTTTCATAACCAACAATTCAAGTTATATATAATTAAAGTTAATTTTCAAAAAAAAATTACAACTCTTTCATAACCAACAATTCAAGTTATATATAATTAAAGTTAATTTTCCAAAAAAAATTAAAAACTTTATCTTCGAAATATTAAAAAATAAAAAATATATATAATTAATATTAACTTTTAAAAAATTTTATTCATAACTTTATCTTTAAAATATTGAAAAACACAAAATATATCATTAATATTAATTTAATTTTTTTTTTTTCAAATATTGAAAAAATAAAAATAGATAATAAGATAGAGCTATGATGTTATGAACCACTCCTTCGCATTAACCTTATATAAAATCGTTTACATAACTAATAATTAAAGTTAATTTTAAAAAAATATATAAAACTTTATTTTTAAAATATTAAAAACAAAAAATATATAATTAATATTAACTTTTAAACGTTCCTTTTAAAAATAAAAACTTTATCTTTGAAATATTGAAAAATGCAAAATAGATGATAAGATAGAGCTATGATTTTAATCCTCATTTTAAATTTTGATGGTTTTGTTTGAGTGATTTGTGAATTTTTTTTTTTTTTAAGTTTAATTATTGAAAATAATTGTTAATGATTTTTCATATTTATACTTAAAGGATTACAAGTTCAAATACAAAGGGGTAGGGTATGTATATCTTCGTAATCAAATTGATGGGTAAAGGGGGTTCCTTGTCCCATAAACAACAAGGGGTCTCATACACCAATTTGATGTCAGGCTTAGTAGCGACCTTAAAAAAAGAAAGAAAGAATATAAAGATTTTAATTCTATTAGGTAAGAGGTTAAATTGTAAGTAGGGTAGTATTTAGTCTCAAGTGTATATAATTCTATTAGGTAAGAGGTTAAATTGTAAGTGGGGTAGTATTTAGTCTCAAGTGTATGGAATTAAGGTGACAGTCTTTTGTTTCTCAAGTGAAACATATCTTCTTAGGATGTAAGGAAAGAAGTTAACAAACCAAGACCTAAACTCTACCCCCTTATAGACCACCAACAAATTAGTGCAACTAGTGTTGTTTTCTTTTAATCAACTTACATTTTTAAATAATAACTAATTATAATTGTATTCATTATAAATTAACAATTGTCAATTGTGTATGTGTTTAGTTGGGTGGAAACACCCAAAAATCTAGCCATGTTAAGGGACAGTTTAATACCCTTACTATTTGTGTGTTTTTTTTTGCCCCCTTATTGTTTATGTGTTTAGTCCAGAGGAGACACCCAAAAATCTAACCATGTTAAAGGTTGGTACGACCAAAAGATCGGATAAGATCTCATAGATTGTGTTTTCTTAACCAACAATGAAAAACAGTTCTAACCAAAAAAAATAATATATTAACAACTAAATTATAATAAACTTTACCACCATAAAATAATAATAATAATAAATAAAATTTAACATTTTTTTTATCAATAATACATATTTAGGTCGAAAGGCGTACACCTATTGACAATGGACACAATTAATCACCTTTTAATCTAAAATTCTAATCTTATGGCTAACAATTGAAGATGTTGGCATATTCTTAGTCGTACTCTCTAATCAATGGATGAAATTTAATGCTCATAACTTCCTTGCATTTCTGAATACTTTTGTTACCTTGTTTACTTTTTCACATTTACTTAATATGATTAAGAAATTACTTCTCTAACCATTGATTGACAGGTTAACTGATTAAGAAAAATTAATATGTATAAAACTTTGCATTGCCACGTTCCTTGAGATTAAGCGTTTGTAACTAGACGCAGTGGTAGCTACGACAGTGGTAGCTGGATACAGTGAAAACTGGGTGTCATTTCAACTAGCACAACAATATTTCAGTAACCAATACCTTTCGGCATTCTCCAACCGCAAATCGACCGTGCTAGTTAATATTCTATCCACCTACATATCCATGGTTCATATTCAATCTCTACCTTTATTTAACTAAAGTTTATTCTATCCATCCCTCTATTTAACTAAAGTTTACGCTCGAAAAAATGACTTGATTGAGATCAATGGTTAAGTACACTACTTTTGTGACTTCTAAGGATTGGTATTAAGCGATGGGATGTGAAATTAAAAGAAAAAATCGTGTTTTTTTCCAAATTTATTTTTAACGTCTTTTGATTCAATCAACATGTCTAAAATTAATAGAGGTTATTAATTAAGTTGGACATCTTGAAACTTTGAAACTAAGTGAACCCATCGTTTTCTTTTTCAAATTTAAATGGTATGATTTATTATGCTTTCTTCTTCAACTTATTAGAGGGGTTTGCCACTAAGATTATTCATATTATATAAGAAAACAATTAAACCTCTTCACATCACAACAATTTTTAAATGTAAGGATGGTCGATATTAAAGTTAATGTAGTTGTTATGATTACTTTGTATGATTTTTTGGAATTATGTATAAAGATGTGTTTTTGATTTGTAAATTGTCGTAGATATTCCAAAACAATTTGTTATAATAGATCTTGTATTATATTGAAATCTTTTAATATACAGATTTATTTTCTTAGATCTCAAATTTAATTATTAGTAGCTTAGTGCTTGAATTTACGAAATAACTAAAATTGAAATGAAAGAACAAGCAAATAAGCACACCATCCACACCATTGAACACAAGATGTATCATGGGAAACCCAATACGGGAGAAAACCTAGCTAGAAGGTGAGGCCTATGCTCTGTTCTATTTTCTTTAGCTATGAAAATGCAAATACAAAGAAAGGGGCACTCACTATGGAGTTGCCTATGACAATGTGGCATGAACAATTACTACAGAATCTCCCACCTTCTATGTTATGCTCTCCAAATACCACATCGATCCGGATTATTTTTGGCACGAAATGAGAGTTGAGATATAATAAAGAAATGTACAGAGATATATCAGATATCCTATAATATAGCATAGATATATCATAGATATAACCATAAACACAAAGATATAGTAATATACATTTTCTATTAATGAACAAAATGTACAAAACTGTAGAAATATAGAGTGAATGACTCATTAGAATGGTGGCAGCTTATCTCTGAGAAGAGGCGTAACGGTTACCCGCATTCACAAGAATATCATTGTTACAATGAGGCTCCAAAGGCCTTTTTAACATAAATAAAATCCAAAACCCTAACCCTGGAAGATGAAAAACCAACAATTTTGTGGAACCCGTTTTGGGTAGTTTGGTGTATCAACTTCCTGTGGGCGTAACTTTGGCATACGATCTCCGTTTGGGGCGTACGATAGCTCGTTGGAAAGGTATCGAAGGGGAGATTAATTTTGGGGGCTCAATAAAGCCTTTTTATATCATTAAGGTGCTCAATAATGAAAAAACGTTTTTTATGTCCTCAAAATGGCCCCGAAAGTTTAGGAACCGAAAAACTGCTAAAAATATTAAGTTGCCAGAAAATTGTTTTGAGCCAGTTGGAATAGGTGGGTGGCAACCAATATCCACCAAGCTCACACACCTAGATGCTCTGCTCAACTATGGAACAACTGCAATGTGAATGAATGGAACCCTTTCTCCTCTTAGCAACTCGATAGCCATCTAGGGTTAGGGTTTTTTCATCCTCAACCCTCAATTAGTGATAAGGTTTTGAATCTTCTAGAATATTCTTGAAAGGGAACACATGGCTAGCCCCACATGTGTGATTAATGGGGGTTGATGTGGAATCCACTCATATCATGGTGGTCAACAAGGTAGGTCAACCTTGTGAGAGACATAACTTTCGCATACAAGCTCCAATCAATGTGATTTCCATATCGTTGGAAAGGTATTGATATGTAGAACAATGTCAAGGAGTTAAGAGCCATGCTCACAAAGTTTTGACCCCCAAAAATGTTGTTGATGCCTCAAAATGACTCAAGAAGGTTTTGGACCCCAAATTTCCAAACTGGGATGTGTCACTAAAATGGCGATCCAGGTGGATATCAGTGGCCACCCACCTTTTCCGACTGCCTCATAACAATTTTCTGGCAATTTTGGTAATTTACTATTTTTAGCAGTTTTTAACTTCCGGGGCCATTTTGAGGGCCTAAATGAAGGGTTTTCGGGACCAGGCTTCTCAATGATAGTTGAAGTCTCTGATTGAGCCCCCAAAATGAATATCCTCGATGATACCTTTCCAACAAGCTATCGTGCGCCCCAAACAGAGATTGTATTCCAAAGTTACGCCCCCAAGAAGTTGATACACCAAACTACCCAAAACGGGGTCCATAAAATTGTTGGCTTTTCATCTTCCAGGGTTAGGGTTTTGGATTTTATTTATGATAATAAGGTATTTGGAGCCTCATTGTAAAATCATCTTCTTACGAATGCGAGTCGCAGACACATCTCTTCTCAGAGATAAGCTGCTACCATTCTAGCGAGTCTTTCACTCTGTATTTTTACAGTCTTTGTACATTTTCACTCATTAATAGAAAATTGTGTATTACTGTATCTCTGTGTTTATGGTTGCATATCTGATACATTTGTGTTATATTATTGGATATCTGAGATATCTCTGTACATTGCTTTATTATGTCTCCACTCTCATTTCATGCCGAAAATAATCCGGATCAATGGTATCAAAGCAGACTACTCTTGATCATTTTTCAGTGCATGTCCCTGACGAGGTCCGAGTATATAAAGTTGGGTCTCGAGATTGTCTCTCTTGAATAAAATATCTCTCGCACGTCCAAGAAACCCTCCATGGCATAAGAAAAGAAAAATGACAGAGCAAACGATTCTATTAATATGTTGCTTGAGCAAGCTCTCACGCGACAGAGGGACGAAATAATGGAGATTTTTTCCCACATCCTTCAACGCCTGTCGATAAGAACATGGACGTCTTCATAAAGAAACCACTTTGGAAGTACCCCGCCTTTCAAGGTACAAGTTAATTTTGATATTCCCATATTTGAAGGACAGATAAATGTTGATGCCTTAGAAGGTTAAATCTGCTAGAAGGTTATTTCTATGTTCATAATTTCTTCGACGTGGAAAATATCACCTTCCCACTCCTTAAGGCTCTCCACCATGTCAAACATTGGTGGGAAACTTGCTGGGATCAAATTTCCACAGAGGAGTTTGGAATATATGGGGTCGGGCCCACTTGGGATTTTTTTTTGGATGCGGTAAAGGAACAGTATTACCTTGTTGGAAACTATGAGGACCAGTACATGAGATGGACCACACTATGGAAAGAAAGGGGCCAAGAAGTCTGGGAGTTCACCAATACCTTCCATACCTTGCACACCAAGTTGGGTATCAAAGACTCCAAACAACATTTGGTTTTGAAATATCGTGGGGCTCTACATAGATACATCCAAACTGAAATGGATTTTATGGACATCTCATCACTCGGTTCTGCATATCAATATGTTGTTAAAATTGAGCAGAAGTTTAAGCACCAGAACAAACGAGAGTTCAGTTCTGAAAATCTGCAACAACCAAAGTATGATAAAGACGGCCCTAACAAACAACATCCTAAAAACCAGTCCAAGCCATAAGAAAAGAAGGGTCACAGAAAGATGAAGAAGGACACTAGAAAATGGTGTGATTTCCACAAAATCCCCTGACACAACATTGATGAATGTCACTCAAAAYAATCATTGGTGGYTGAGATAAAAGACAAGGAGTCAAACCTTGATTCAGAATTTGATTATGAAAATACTAATAAAAGACAGATCATYGACGCAGACCCCACTTCTATTGTCGCGGCTGCAACAATTCAATGAGAAGAACCAATAGATTTTGAAGAGGGGGAGCATCTTTTTCATTCACAGATGTGGGTGAAAGGGACCCCACTGCATTTTATTATTGATAGCGGAAKACAAAAGAACCTCATCTCAGCAGAGGTCATCATTCAGAATTTGATTATGAAAATACTAATAAAAGACAGATCATCGACGCAAACCCCACTTCTATTGTCACGGCTGCAACAATTCAACGAGAAGAACCAATAGATTCTAAAGAGGGGGAGCACCTTTTTCATTCATAGATGTGGGTGAAAGGGACCCCACTGCATTTTATTGTTGATAGCGGAAGCCAAAAGAACCTCATCTCAGCAGAGGTCGTCAAACGGTTGGGATTGTCGACAACACCACACCCACAACCATACAACATCGGGTGGCTTCGCCAGGGACGAGATCTTCGTGTCAACCAACAATGTTGATTGTCATACGACATCCATCCCTTCAAGGATGAGGCATTATGTGATGTTTCCCCCCTGGATTTCTATGATGTTCTCTTGGGCCATCCATATATGTGGAAGCGCCATGCTATTATGAGTCTTGACCCCGTAGTGTCATTATTACACTAGGGGGTCATCTCTACATGATACCATAGGTAATTCTGACTATTGTCCCACCTAAACAGTGCCACAAGGTAGTATTTGACACTATAAAAAACAACTTATTCACAGTTTGTTCAAAGCGTGAACAGAAGAACATCAGTGCAACCTCACTCCAAGCACCTTCTATCCAACAGAAGCAGGTCGACAATATTGCAACAAAGTGTAAAGATTCCTTATCCACACGGGCATCTCATGTAGCCAGACTGATTGGAAAGTTCCAACCCTTCCAGCCACAGGTTCGTGAAAACCTTCAACAAGCTAAGCAACGCAGCTTCTTCAACAAGGCAAGCAACTCATCAAGATGCAGATTCAGCAAACGCTTTTCCCTCTCCCCCAGGCACTCAAAGAAATGGAGACCATTGCTTCCTAAGGAGGGAGGATTGATCTAGGTGGATATCGGTGGCTACCCACCTTTTCCAACTGGATCAAAACAATTTTCTGGTAATTTTGGTAATTTATTGTTTTTAGCAGTTTTTAATTTCCAGGGCCATTTTGAGGGCCTAAATGAAGGATTTTTAGGATAGATATTTTCAATGATAGTTGAAGGCTCTGATTGAGCCCCCAAAATGAATCGCCTCGACGATACCTTTCCAACGAGCTATCGTGCACCTCAAACAGAGATCATATGCCAAAGTTACGCCCCTGGGAAGTTGATACACCAAACTACCCAAAACAGGGTCCACAAAAATGTTGGCTTTTCATCTTCCGGGGTTAGGGTTTTCGATTTTATTTATGATAAAAAGGCCTTTGGGGCCTCATTGTAAAATCATCTTCTTGTAAATGTGAGTAGTGGGCACATCTCTTCTCAGAGATAAGCTGCCACCATTCTAGCAAGTCTTTCACTCTGTATTTTTACAGTCTTTGTACATTTTCGCTCATTAATAGAAAATTGTGTATTATTGTATCTCCGTGTTTATGGTTGCATCTCTGATACATTTATGTTATATTATTGGATATCTGAGATATCTCTATACATTGCTTTATTATATCTCTGCTCTCATTTCGTGCCGAAAATAATCTGGATCAAATGGGCCCTCCAAGCCAATTCCTCCAATTTTTCCACCCATAAACTACTGATATAGATGAAAAATTATATGATGATCCATTTTGGATCACTTCTCCATTAGATGCCAACTTCTAGGTTTATGAGCCCGTGAAAGAGTTGGTATCATTAGATATGATTTCATCAAATAGTCTTTCTATTGACAAATTCCGCAACACAAAGTTATATGGTCATAATCCAAACCCTGATAACCTCTATAATCACTACATTGTATCATGATATGCCAAGATTAACTTACACTCAAATGAACGTGTATACATATTTCAATTGAGGTAATGATGCATTTTTCACCCTTGAACTAATACCAATTTTAAGAAATTGGCCAAGAATATAATCCATCTCTTCCAAAATGATAATGTTTTATGACATTATGGATATTAATATGTTAATTAGCTTAAACTATAAAAACCATGGTTTAAGAAAAAAACCATCACTCCCACCATACATGTCATCTTTCCATAATCAATATTCTTCACATTATTAAAAATGAACACTCCAAAGCAACTTCCATTCTCTTCACGATGAAAGTTTTGGATAGAAGAGTATTCTCATCCTTTTAGTCCAATCACTTTTATATAAAGAGCCTCATCGTCCTCATAATATGAAGTGATCATTACATTTTAAAATTTAGTCCAACTCCACTTGCATATAGAACCTCACCATCCTAACAATCTTATCTTCCTAAGTGATCATTGCATTTTAAAATTTTGTTCGAGAAAAGACATCTAGAACTTGAAAGGTAAATTACCATCAATAATTTAAAAAAGGACATGTGAATTGAGGTGTCTCCTTTTACATGCATCAAATCTAGTGTAGAGGAGGAACATGAGAGATATCAAGATAAATCAAGTCTATCAAATTTAAAGTGGAAATGATTATTATAACTTCACAATTTTGAACTTCATATATAGTTACTCCCTCCAAAACTTTAACACAAAGTTGATTTAAAACATTATTACCATGGGACTATTATGTATTATCGTGGTCAATTCTTACTTTCTTTAGATTTTTATTATTTTGATTTTGGTTCTAATTTTGTGGAAGTATTTTTTGTTTTTGTTTTAGTAAAGGTTGCAAGTGGAGGTTTTAACATAGATTTTCTCCTTGAATCGTGCCGTCTCAAAATATTTAGGTGTATCGATGTTCATATATATTCAAATACATTGCATTAACAATTTAAAAAGTGGTTTCACATGTCTAAATTTTGTAAAATATGATCACTCAATTTCACTAATAATATTCATGCATAGTGGATTCTTTTTCATTTTTGAATTTTGAAAACCCCTTAAGTCCATTTGTGATTTTCAACAACAATCATACCTCCACGGTATAGATAAGACTAGGCAATTTCTTTATTATGCCTTAATTTACAATTTCACAATTTAAATTTTCCAATTTAGCTTGTAAATTCTCATTTTTTTCATTTTTTTTTAAAATGTTGTCGATGTATCCAACTATACATTTGCAAAGCAATAGTGAATTTATAGGTTGCACCTTATAGGTTGCACCACTTGTAGTGCTCCTTAACATTTGAACAACATCAATAATTTGGAAATGGTTAGTGCACAAATTTATTACATTATCTAGTGTACAAATGGATGTGATGGAGCACCATGTGTGGGGTGGAATATCCACACACACACACATCGTGGAACATAGGAAATTGTGCATAGATGGATGACTCGACATACTATTTTCAATGCAGTCATATTAAGATGGTGCATTGATATCAAATTTCCTTTGTGTCGATGAAATGTGGTGCATTAACTTGGAATAGTACCATTGTTAAGGATTATGTAAAGCACAATGAAAAATGCAAGACAATATTATCGTATGATGGCAGTGCATGTGTGGATAAATCAATGCACTATTGATCCAGGTGGATATTGGTGGCCACCCACCTATTCCAACTGGCCCAAAACAGTTATTTCACAATTTACTATTTTTAGCATTTTTTCAGGTCTTAAACTTCTGGGGCCATTTTGAGGGCCTAAACGATGTTTTTTTACGATCGGACATTTCAATCATAATTGAATAAATGATTGAGCCTATGAAATAAATATCCTCTTCAATCGCTTTCTAACGAGCTATCGTGCGCCCCAAATGGATATCGTATGCCAAAGTTACACCCCTGGAAAGTTGATACACCAAACTACCCAAAACGGGGTCCACAAACATGTTGGCTTTTCATCTTCCGGGGTTAGGGTTTTGGATTTTATTTATGTTAAAAATGCCTTTAGAGCCTCATTTTAATGATCATCTTTTTGCGAATGAGCGTAGCCGTCACATCTCTTCTCAGAGATAAGCTGCCACCATTCTATCGAGCCTTTCACTTTGCATTTCTACAATTTTGTACATTTCACTCATTAATAGAAATTTTGTATTACTATATCTCTGTGTTTATGGTTATATATCTGATATATCTCTGTTATATTATTGATATATCTATGTTATATTATTGATATATCTCTGTACATTTCTTTATTATATCTCTGCTCCCATTTCGTGCCAAAAATAACTTGGATCAGTGTTATCAGAGTAGGGTGCTCTTGATCATTTTTCAGTGCATGTCCCCGATGAGGTCCAAGTATAGCAAGTTTGGTCTCGATCTTGTCTCTCTTGAGGAAAATCATTCTTGCACACCCAAGAAACCCTCCATGGGGGAAGAAAAGAAAAAAGATAGAGCAGAAAATTCTATTAATCTGTTTCTTGAGCAAGCTCTCATGCGACAAAGGGACAAAATGATGGAGAATTTTCCCCACATCCTTCAACACCTGTCGATAACAACATACACATATTCATCAAATGACCACTTTGGAGGCACCTCTCCTTTCAAGGTACAAGTTAATTTTGATATTCCCATATTTGAAGGTCAGATAGATGCGAATTCCCTAGAAAAATGGTTAAATCTGCTAGAAGGTTATTTCTCTATTCACATGTTTTTCGACAAGGAAATTATCACCTTCACACTTATTAAGGTTCTTCCCCATGTCAAACATTGGTGGGAAACTTATTGGGAGAAAAGTTCCACATAGGAGTCTAGAATATATGGGGTTGATCCCACTTGAGATTTTTTGTGGATGGGGTCAAGGAACAATATTACCTTGTTGGTAACTATGATGACTAATACATGAAATGGACCACACTGTGGTAAGAGAGAAGCAAAACAGTGTCAGAGTTCAAAAATACTTTCCATACCTTGTGCACGAATCTAGGTATCAAATACTCCAAGCGACATCTGGTTTTGAAATATCGTGGGGATATGCATAGGTACATCCAAACCGAAACGGATTTTCTGGTCATTTCATCACTAGGAGTTGTCTATCGATATGTTGTCAAAATCGAGCATAAATTTAGGCACTAGAACAAATGGGATTTCGGGTCTACAAATTCACAACAACCAAAGTATGGTAAAGATGGTCCTAACAACCAACCTTGAAAAACCCAGTCCAAGCCGCAGGAAAAGAAGGGTAACATAAAGAAAAAGAAGGACACTGGAAAGTAGTGTGATTTCCACAAAATCCCCTGGCACAACACTGATGAATGTCGCTCAAAAAAATCATTGGTGGCCGAGATCAAAGAAAAGGAGTCGAACTCTGATTCAAAAAATAATGGGAGAAGACAGATCATCGACGCAGACCCCACTGCTATTGTCGCAACCACAACAATTGAACCAGAAGAACCAACAGATCCTGAAGAGGGGGAGCGCCTTTTTCATTCACAGATGTGGGTGTAGGGGACCTTGCTGCATTTTATTGTTGATAGGGAATCCAGAAGAATCTCATCTCAATAGAGGTCATCAAACAATTGGTATTGTTGACAACACACACTCACAACCATACAACATCGGGTGGCTTCGTCAGGGATGATATATATGTGTTATCCAGTAGTGTTGCTTGTCATATGACATCAAGCCCTTCAAGGATGAGGTATTATGTGATTTTTTCCTACTGAATGTCTGTGATGTTCTTTTGGGCCAACCATATATGTGGAAGCACCATGTTATTTATGAGTCTCGACCTCGTAGTGTCAATGTTACTCTGAGGGGTCATCTCTATAGGATACCAAAGGTAGTTCCGAATAATGTCCCACCTAAACAATGCTACAAGTTAATATCTCATACTACAACATTCAACCTCTTAAAAATCTATTCAAAAGGTGAACAGAAGGACACTGTAACCACTGTAGCCTCATTCCAAGCACTTTCTATCGAGAAGAAGTAGGTCAACAATATTGTAGCAAAGCACAAAGATTCCTTCTGCACATAGTCATCTCATGTAGCCATATTGGTTAAAAAGTTCCAACCCTTCCAACATCAGGTTCTCGATAACCTTCCACAAGCCAAGCAACACAATTTCTCCAACAAGGCAAGCAACTCACCAAGGTTCAGATTCAGTAAACACTTCCCCCTCTCCTTCGGGAACTCAACAAAATGGAGACCATTGCTTCCTAAGGAGAGAGTATTGATCCAGGTGGATATCGGTGGCCACCCACCTATTCCAACTGGTTGAAAATAGTTCTTTGACAATTTGTTATTTTTAGTAGTTTTTTAGGTCCTAAACTTCTGAGGCCATTTTGAGGGCCTAAACGACGTTTTTTCATGATTGAGAACATCAAAAATATTCGAAGGGATGATTGAGACTATGAAATGAAGCTCCTCATCAATACCTTTCCAATGATCTATCATGCACCCAAAACGGATATCATATACCAAAGTTACACCCCCAGGAAGTTGATACACCAAACTACCCAAAACAGGGTCCACAAACATGTTGGCTTTCCATCTTTTGGGGTTAGGGTTTTGGATTTTCTTTATGTTAAAAAGGCCTTTAGAGCCTCATTATAATGATCATATTCTTGTGAATGAGAACAAACGTCACATCTCTTCTTAGAGACAAGATGCCACCATTCTAGCAAGTCGTTCACTCCGTATTTCTACAGTTTTGTACATTTTACTCATTAATAGAAATAATGTATTATGTGTCTATGTGTTTATGGTTATATCTCTAATATATCTCTGTTATATTATTGATATATCTCTATACATTTCTTTATTGTATCTCCGCTCTCATTCTGTGCCAAAAATAATTAGGATCAACTATTGTCGATGTTATAATATCACTCTGGCACACCGACTAGCCAAATTTGTTTGTGTTGAGGATATGTGGTGCACTAACTTGGAATAGTAGCATCATTATTCAATGGTATAGATTATGAAAAGTGCATTTCTAAACTCAAGACGATATTCTCATGCAATTGTGGTGTGTATGTGGTTGACGCAGTGCATCATCATTGGTGCTAGTATTTCACTTCATTGCATCAATTGACACTTTGTTTGTGCCAATTGTCTACAATGATTTGATGAGGACTAACAATGATGTGGCATGGTGCTCCCTATTATTCCATGTGCACCAAAGTTGGTTCCTACATGTGTCAATTTATAGATGCACCAATACCTTCATTAAATTTTTACAATGGTGTGTTTGGGGATGACTAAGTGCACCATAGATGATGTTGTTGAGCATCAACAGTGCACCACATTGACAAGGAACTTGTCTTGCTCTCATGGTGCACTGACATGGTCCAAATAGCATGAATTTGTCCTTATTTTGTTCATAGGTTGCACCATTGTCAGTGCTAAAGTTTATAGCATCGTAGAGAGTGTGCATTAAAAAATTAAGTGTGCTAGAGATGGCATGCATTAAAAAATATGTGCATTGAAGATAATGTACTACATTAACATAGGTGCATAGGTGTGTTTTACACAATTTTTATGCATCGCATTTAAATTCAATATTGAATGGATATTAAGAGTGTTAATTTAGTACAAATTGTATATTATATATCTACATTTTACTAATGAGTTTTTTAAGTGAATCAGGGATGACCACAGTAGCAACAAGTGAATGTGTATAGCTTCACACATGTTTGGGAGGCTCCAGAGAGGGACAAGAATCTATTTCCTTGTATAATTATTGTTGAGGCTGACCACCTATTGAGATACGTTGAATTTAATTTTTTTCAGGAGGATAAATACCTCGAGGGGAACATTGAGTTATTATGTCAGTTGATCCATCACTGGGATCATGGAAAACAAGGATTCAAGGTTGTTCTCGATCTATGATACCAACATCTAGAGGACATTTGTTTCATCATAGCTCTATCTAGGAGGGGGGAATATTTTTTTCATTTCCTCAATGTTCCCCATGGTATTGTGGGAGAGAGCCAACTGACATATTTCTAAAGATATGTTGGTCCAAACATTACTAACCCTAGTGATTTCCAGGTTACTAGGGGGTAGTTATGCTTACATTCTTTTGTAGATGAGGAAGTAGGTGCTTATGCCTTAGCATCATCGCACTAGAACAACATAACCACTAATGGGAAATGAATCAATTTCTCCATGATGTATTAGGTAGATATCATTTTTCAATGGCCTAGACTGATTAGGGGGTGTGCTCTTCTTCTACCCCATATTTGTATTTCTTTGGATAAATGTTGTAGTGTATTAAAGGGGAGATAACTCTTCCTCTTTGCTTCATAGCCATGTTTTTTACTTTTTGAGGGTTTTTGGTGACTCGATTGTCATTTGACCAACATCTTCCTCGAAAATTGATTGATGTGCATATGCACATGCAAGCCTAGCCTAGAGGGACTAGTCGGAGTTCCCATGTAAGGTGGTGGGTGAGGATGTCATTGTTATGTCAAGTAGTGAGAAAAATCATGTCCTCAACCTTGTGCAATGTTCATATGCAAGGATGGACTGGTGGGGCTATCAGTGTTGATTTTAGTGGTAGCATCAAAGATGTATTTTTGCACAGGTCTATGTGTCTAGACATGTGGAAATCATCCAAATTGTTTTACTCTTGAATTTACTTTAATCAAAGAAATTATCAAATTAATTATTTTTTGTTAATTAATTCTGTAATTAGTTAATTAAGCTATTTAAGAAACATGCTAAAAGTACTTAGCATGCAGCATGTAATCTAAATATCAAGTGAGTGTGAGAAGTAATCTCAGTCGTAGATCACTTTTGAGATTAGAAATTGATTATAACTCGCGATTATTAAAGCAAGGGGGAAGGAGAAAGACACTTGACACTTGACAGATTCAAGGAAATCTTGGATAGGAAGGATAAAGACTTCCATATAGATATTAAGTCAAAGAGAAGAGAGAACATAGGCTTACACATGTGGGTTTCAGTTTAAGGAAGCCACGGGAGAGTGTTAGGTTGTACGAAACTTTGCATACAAGTTTTTCGTATGGATACACAGTGTTGGAGCAGGCAATTTTGGGGTTCAACATAGTAAATGAGGCTAAGAGCTATGGAACAGAACAAAGGAAGCAACACATGCTAGGAAAGAATGAAAAGCAACGTGACAAAGGGAAAAGGAAGCAGTGCACCAGGAAAGAAGGTAGATCATCACAGAGTCAAAGAAAGGAACTGTTGGATTGAAGACCAACCGCGCAGAAGGAAGTTAAAAAGTGGACAAGTTGAGTCCACTTAGAATTAGGGTTTTGAGTCATGATGTAAGGGTTTTTACCCACTTTTGTAATATAAATAGAGGTTGTATGAGATAGCTAGAGGAATCAATCAATTATCAGTGTGAAGAACCTAATTTTGACAAACCTTTTTAAGTCTTGAGAATGTTGAGTCACAGTAATAATTTTGTGGAGAGTTGTGGAGCTCGGATGGAATAAGTGTTGAGATGTATCTGAGGGTCAGGTGGCAAGCTGTGGAGCTTGGTGCGACATTGGTCATCCTCATGCACCATTATAAACCTATCATGTAATGCATACAATGCTATTTTGATGAATAATAATAATAATAAGCAAGAGATCTTTGTGGATGTTGCCTAGGGGGGGTGAACCGCGGTAAAAATGGTGTCTCTATGTGTGTTGTGTTGATTTTATATGCTTTATGATGAGTGAATGGAGAGATGAATGTATCTGTTAGAGTTTATTTACAACGTGCACTAGAATAATCATGCATAATGAATGTTACTGAATGGATAAAATAGTAGATATGATGAATGCGAGGTAGAATTCATGTTAAATTAGAAGAAGAAGACTAATAGGCCTAACATTCCCATGAGTTCCATCCCTTTTGTTGGAACAATATTGAAAATTTCTAAACTTAGTGTCTTTCACCAAAATTTAGGTCAGTTGCGCCAGTTAGTTTTAGAACCTTGTCACTTGGTATAAGCTTGTGTAACCATTAAGTCATTGCGCCACCTGACACATACTTTTATGCTGCAGTAAAACCTCTAAACCTATCGCCATTTTCGCCGAGTTTCTCTACCGTCAAAATCTCAAAGCCTTGCATCACAATTGGCCAGAATCTCAAAGCTTTGAAGTTTCTAAAGGTCTCCTATTGGTCTTAGTTTGCAATTCTTTGAGTGTCGAAATAAGCCTTAAAGTGTCAAATTACAAAAAAAAACAAACTATAAGTTTTGTTTTTTATATTATTTTATATAATTTTAATTTAATATTTTATTTGACTTTAAAGTTGATTTAGCCAAACCCTTTGCACCTATTATCTTTTATAAAAATCATTGGGTCCACTACCCTTCACGTCCCAATCTCCCAACTATCCACCAAAATCCATACACATACCAAGTCACAAGACAACTCATACAAAACTCTAAGGGGAGAATTCATGAGGAGGCCCAAAAGAGTGCAATACATGCCAAGAAAATTGCAAGAAGGGTCATACATAAGCACCACGTTCCTTTTTGTGATTTTGACCATCGGAAGAATGCTAATAAGCCACTCCTCTTTTCCTCGAAGGCCCGAAATCAGTGTTCCAACCTTACGCATAAAACGTCGATGGGTTAAACGTTCTAGCTGTAAAATGAAAATGCCCTCCGTCAAAAACAAAAAAACTGCCTTGGTAAAACTCAATTTTCTCAGCCGTGGAGAGGTTGTTTTACACGCTCAAATAGTCTATTGACATATAGAAGTCATAAGATTTCCAAGGGTACCTTCATATCTACATTTTGAGCTCAGGAAGGTAGCCAAAAGTGCCCCTCAAGATGGTGCTACGTTTTTGTGCAGACATGGCCCAGAAATGTAGGAACGCATCTAGATTTCAGTTAAACACTGCCAGTTCGTTTCTCATGACTCTTAGTCTGTTTTGGGGTTGTTTCTCATCTGTTACACGTTGGAGGCTTAGATGTTTCTTTATTGTAAATTCTCATTATTGAAAATCAACCACTAAACCCTAATTTTAGGGATTTAGTTATACTTTCACTATTTTTGGTTTCGAATCATGAGACACTTGTTCCTTTCTGGAGGAATTTCTTTTGTAATTTGAATCGTTTCTCAGTAATTCGAGAAGGGGGAATAAGAATTATATTGTTAAGCCCTAATATTGGCTCATTACCACTTAATTGGGGCATATTAGATTAGTAATATTATTTTATTTATGTCGGCTTTAGGCCATTAGTTGTAATTTAGATTAGTAATGTTATTTTATTTATGTCGGCTTTAGGCCATT
>ML830108.1:26651-39502 GCA_009831015.1 Picea engelmannii | reverse complement strand
TTTGAATCATCTTGTACTTGAACATTTAAGTGGGGTAAAAGGAGGTTGCCCCCTCGAAGAGGCTTATTATCTGAAATTATCTCTTTTTCAAGGCGTTGAGTTCTTTTCCTGAGGTTTTTCTATGCTATATTGATGTTTGGTTCCTAACATATATATTGCATATCTCTTTGATGAGAAAGGGGGGGGGGACATCCCGAGAGCCTTTTGGGGTCTGGGTTTGTAATGCCATTTCTTTCAGCAAATATAGAACAAAATGCCAAGAGATTCTATACCTCATCAGTGTGTAATTCTGTCTTTTCTTGTATTGTTTTCTCACATTTACATTCATTCGTTCTTCCTCCTTTTACATTTTCAACTTGTAATGAATTTAATTTAGTAATACCTCTGCTATAGTCATTTATTGGGTAGCTTATTAGGTTCATCTTTTCCTCTGTTTATGCTGTGAGCAAAACAAGACCTGTAGCTCGATTGTTTCTGCCTAGATTACAAGTTATATATAGGCATGCTTGTCTTTCAGAGTTATTTGTCATTCCTCTATTGAAATAAAGATTAGAATTATCGGAATCAGATACCTAACTCTTTGTTTCAGTCTCTTTCATTCCATATATTCTATCCATCTTCCTTATTTTAATTAAATTAGGAAAACGAGGTCATGGCTCTTCGTTTCTGATTTATAAATGATTGAAAGGCCTATTTTGGACCTAGTTCTAGAAGCCTCATATGAATGATCAATCAAAAACTTATTATTTCATTCAAAATGTGTTAAGGCTTGGTTCTATTACAGCCTAGAACCAACTCTTGTGACAACATTTTCTGGTGCTATTGTTGGGGATGGAGGAACGAAGTTATCTTCCCTGGGATACGACAAAAAGTTTAGACCTATTCCTTGATGGTGAACAAGGGATAGGCATTCAATTGGTTGTGATCATTTACCCGACGAATCCTTGGTTTGAAGACTCTACATGATTCATTGGTGACTCCACTATTCTCAAAATGTCGAATTCGTTCACCGCTTGAATTGCTGCGAGGTTTGCTCCTCTAGACTTTACAAATGTTTATGGTTTTCCAAACACTATTCTAGAAATTAAAATTTGGGAAGATGTCCTTCCTAAATTTGGAGGATATGCGGAAAAAAATCCTGCTCAACACTTGTTCGAATTCCATAAGCTCATGGATGAATTAAATGTACATCATGACTATGTCCTCATGAAGCTGTTTATGTTTTCGATGGAAAGAGATGCTAGACTCTGGTATAAATATTTACCCCATTCCAGTATTCCTTCATTGAAATATTTTCACACACTTTTTCATCAACATTGTAAGAGGATCTGTTCAACTGAAATCCTTTTTGAAGATTGCTGCAATATAAAATATAAGACAAAAAGATCAAACAAATCCTCTTGAAGAGGAGGAAGGAATAACAAAAATTTCTCAAGTCGATGAAGATAATCAGTATGAAGAAGAGTTGGATGATAAAGAAGCAGAATATGATAGCTCTTGTGATCGTATTCAAGAAGAAGATCAAACCAAACTCCATGAAGATGAAGCAGAAAGGTCAGAAGGCCTTCAAACTGAACACAACTAGATTTGTTGCAGCGATGATGAGGAAAAGACTTTTTAAGATGAAGAGCTAGATTCAAGCTCATTCGTATATAAATCTTTTTTTAATTCTGTTGTTCAAGAGAAATACATTCATAACAAGTTTTTTAATATTAATGATGCTGAAAATGGTTTAATTGTACAACATGATGATGAAATTGTTGGTTTAAATATTCATGAAGACCAACAACTTATGGAAGGTCATATACAATCATTGTTTGTTGATATAGAACATAGTCATTTTGCTATGGCAGAACCCCTTACTTATCAGTTTCATGATCAAGCAAAGGCCCTGAAATATGACGAATTGTATGGCGCCAAAAAGCCATTTCTTGAAGAGTTTCAGGAGTATTGTAATCATCCAAATGTAATAGATATTTCAAGTATGATCACTGTTGTAAATCCCCATGAAAATCAGTCCATGGATATTCAACCATCTTTGCTAGATCCTCACAAAAAAGAAATTTATGAAAGTCAATGTTCTGGAACGTGCTATGAGAAACCTATTTATGATGAATATCCAGAAGTAGAAGAGCAAGAAGATATGTTTTCCTTTTCATCTCACACAAAAATTTACGACAATCCTCCTTTGTTTGATGAATATGATGAAAGTGTTTCGAAAGATGATGAGCAACAAGAAATTTTGGTTCAACAGGTAAGCAATCAACAACATCATGAAAGAGATCAGCCTATGTATGACAACTATCAAGAAGATCTTTGGACAATAGATGAAGGACATAAGCAGGGGTTACTGAAACAATTGATCTCTCCTTCTTGTTTAGAAGCTATTGAGAAATAGACCAGTAAGTCTCAATGCGACCTTTTTGCATCAGTGGAAGAAAGAATCAACAGTGGACAAAGTGTGTAAAATCATTTCAGACAGCTTGCCCAACAGGAGGAAGTATGGATTAATTGTGAAAGTGGTATATCTCTTCCCTTCTACGATCCGGTAGTAGTTTACATGGAGTCAAAATGGGGGAATGAATTTTTTATTTCCAACTTCTTGAAGTATGAATTTCAAAACTGTAAGTACCTGCTCCCAGGGTATGTTTTGAAATTTGCAGCTGCTCTTGTCATTTTTGCGCTCAAAGATGGAAACATAATTAAGTTTGTTAGTCAGACATTCACTTGGTTGATTTGGAATTTTTCCTATACTTGAACAAAGAAATGACATCAATTAGAGTAGGTGATGTATATAAATAGGCTTGACTTCGATCATTAGAGTACAATGGTGGTTTTCAGTATGTTTCCAGTTCAGTTTGGCATCCAATACGGTTTTGATTTAAGGCATTACGATTCCATAGCCCAATGAATGCATAAGAGGTTTTTTGTTTCAGAAAGGCGCAAGTAAAGTGACAGGGTTTAGAGTTTGATAAGGATGATTTCAGGTCACCCAATGGATAAAGGCACGCGGTCTACTGTTCTTGGCACTTTACAGGAAAGCACCATCCCTATATGGAGCCTATGTTGAAACAATATTGAAAATTTCTAAACTTAGTGTCTTTCGCCAAAATTTAGGTCAGTTGCGCCAGTTAGTTTTAGAACCTTGTCACCTGGTGTAAGCTTCTATAACCATTAAGTCATTGCACCACCCAACGCATACCTTTCCGCTGCAGTAAAACCTCTAAACCTATCTCCATATTCGTCAAGTTTCTCTACCATCAAAATCTCAAAGCCTTGCGTCACAATTGGCCAGAATCTCAAAGCTTTGAATTTTGCAAAGGCCTCCTATTGGTCTTAGTTCACAATTCTTTGAGTGTTGAAATAAGCCTTAAAGTGTCAAATTACAAAAAAAACCAAACTAGAAGTTTTGTTTTTTATATTATTTTATATAATTTTAATTTAATATTTTATTTGACTTTAAAGTTGATTTAGCCAAACCCTTTGCACATATTCTCTTTTATAAAAATCATCGGGTCCACTACCCTTCATGTCCCAATATCCCAACTATCCATTGAAATCCATACACATACCAAAGCACAAGAAAACTCATACAAAACTCTAAGGAGAGAATTCACGAGGAGGCCCGAAAGAGTTCAATACGTGCCAAGAAAATCGCAAGAAGGGTCATACATAAGTTCCTTTTTGGGATTTTGACCATCGAAAGAATGCTAATAAGCCACTCCTCTTTTCCTCGAAGCCCGAAGGCCCGAAATAGAGGTTCCATCCTTACGCATAAAACGTCAATGGGTTAAACGTTCCAATTGTAAAATGAAAACGCCCACCGTCAAAAACAAAAAAACTGCCTTGGTAAAACTCAATTTTCTCAGTCGTGGAGAGGCCGTTTTACATGCTCAAATAGTCTATTGACATCTAGAAGTCATAATATTTCCAATGGTACCTTTAGATATGCATTTGGAGCTCAGGAAGGTAGCCAAAAGTTCCCTGCAAGATGATGTTTCGTTTTTGTGTAGACATGGCCCAGAAATGTAGGAACACACCCAGATTTCAGTTAAACACTTCCAGTTCATTTCTCACGACTCTTAGTCGGTTTTGGGGTCATTTCTCATCTATTAAATGTTGGAGGCTTAACTTTTTCTTTATTGTAAATGCTCATTATTGAAAATCAACCACTAAACCCTAATTTTAGGGATTTAGTTATACTTTCACTATTTCTGGTTTCGAATCATGAGACACTTGTTCCTTTTTCGAGGAATTTATTTTGTAATTTGAATCATTTCTCAGTAATTAGAGAAGGGGGAGAAGACTTATATATTGTATATCTCTTTGATGAGAAAGCGGGGGGGGGGACAACCCAATAGCCTTTTGGGGTCTGGGTTTGTAATTCCATTTCTTTCAACAAATATAAAACAAAATGCCAAGAGATTCTATACCTCGTCACTGTGTAATTCTATCTTTTCTTGTATTGTTTTCTCAGGTTTACATTCATTCGTTCTTCCTTCTTTTACATATTAATCTTGCAATGACTTTAATTCAGTAATACCTCTGCTATAATCATTTATTGGGTAGCCTGTTGGGTTTAGCTTTTCCTCTGTTTATGCTGTGAGCAAAACAAGACCTATAGCTTGACTATTTCTACCTAGATTACAAATTATATATATGCATGTTTTTCTTTCGAAGTTATTTGTCATTCCTCTGTTGAAATAAAGATTAGACTTATCAGAATCAGATACCTAACTCTTTGTTTCAATTTCTTTCAGTCCCTATCTTCTATCCATCTTCCTTATTTTAATTAAATTAGGCAAACGAGGTCACGTCTCTTCATTTCTGATTTATAAATGATTGAAAGGCCTATTTTAGACCTAGTTCTAGAAGCCTCATATGACTAATCAATCAAAAAATTATTATTTCATTCAAAATGTGTTAAGGATTGGCTCTATTACAACCTAGAACCAACTCTTGCGACAACACCTTCCATGATTGTAGACACTTGGGTCATACAATCACCCATAAGCCATCTTGGGTGAGACTGTGTTGTGCACTCTATGCGCAACGTTTCCTTCTGGTTTACTAGAGGGGTCGATGGTTTCTAGGGTTTTATTGGAGAACTAAGGTAGAACCTGGGTCAACCCATACATCCAACAAATGGTTATGTTTCCGGTTGGAACTCAATAGATCGGATTGGAGGGGATTTAATGAAGAGAACCCTATAAAGCGAGAGATTGAAAGATGGTTAGAAAAAAAGAAAGAGATTGTAAAAGGGGATGTTTAGGCCATGGAATGCTACAAAGAAAGAGATTGAAATATGGTTAGAAGAAAAGCTGCTCGAGGTCGCACAGAAATATAATAGAAGCTCCAGGTATACACTGCGACAGTATCTGTAGAGGTATGTGTTTACTAATTTGCATGAAGCATATTTATGTTATTTTCTAGAGTTGTTATAGGAGTGGTCATTGATTTTGAAGGATACTCATCTAAATAATTGGATAAGGCCATTAGAGTGGACTGCTGAGAACATCACGCGGTTGGAAAGGGT
Organism: Picea engelmannii; assembly: GCA_009831015.1. NCBI lineage: Eukaryota > Viridiplantae > Streptophyta > Pinopsida > Pinales > Pinaceae > Picea > Picea engelmannii. Next base: position 33,966 of record ML830108.1, on the reverse strand, counting down.
TAATAATAAATTTGTGCATGCAATAGATTTCTGGTTAGACAATTTTACTGCAGGTTTTATTATTGAATTTGCAGTTGATACAATGAAGTCATATACTATTGCAGAGTAGGAATTTCTGAAAGGACCAAGAGGTAGGTAAATTATGTCTCTTTACACATCGATCGAGATCTTATTGCGTGATGACCATGGAATCAGAAAACTAAATCAATCTGCACGCATGGGGGAGCTGGGGGAAGCACTAAGGAAGATCTGAGATATGGAGAGGGCTTTGGACGAAGGCCAAAAGAAGGAAGAAATGGACCCCATAATGATGGATGGGGAACAGACCAGGGAAATAATAAGGAAAGTAGGAGTGACATGCAATGGAAGAACCTACCAGTATAAGATCAATAAGGAAAAGAGGGAAGTATTCGAGCGAGAGGGCTTGGAAAGTGATGAGGAAGAGGTAGATGATCTTTGTGCGAAAGGGTAGATTGAGGAAATCTTGTGCACCACATATGAGAGGAAAAACAAAGGTTAGAGGTCCGACACATAAGAAGGATCTCCATTCCAGATCTGAATTAGTGTGGAGCCCACAACCCCATGTGTGATTAAGACATCTAAAGAAGAAAAACTGGTTAACCACCAAGTGATTAGTGGTAGAAGGATTTTTACAGGACGTGGTTCCAATGGAAGTTCAAGCAGAAGTGTAACTTCAGTAAGTAGCACTCAAGTATCTACACCACGCAGAGGTCGTAGTACAACAAATTTCACAATGGAAGGACAATATCCAACTATTAGGTTACCATAGTTCCGAGGAGAAGGGTTGGAGGACCCATAAAATAATTTGTTTATCTACGAGAAAATATGGGAATCTAAGCAGATTATAGATGAAGATACAAAGGTTGTATGGTTGGAAATCACATTCAAATAATGCGCATTAGATTGGTACATGGGTCTTGCAGTCAATAACCCAACAAGAGCACCTACAACTGTCACAGGGGTGAAGAGGTAATTAAGAAATGAATTTTAGAAACCAAGTTCAGAGGATCATTTCATGAATGAAATGATAGAGATTAAGCAGAAACCAGGAGAATCAGTCTGGGAGGTGGACTAGAAGTTCAAAAGATTAAAAGGTAAGCTGAAGTTTCCTATTACTGATATGCAACATAAACATTTATTTTTTAACTCTTTATTGCCACACTTGAAGTATCCTTTGAGGCAGTAGAAATTCTAGAGTCAGACCAAGGCTTTGCAAGCAACATTGCAGTTAGAGGAAAATCAATATTAGTAGATAGATACAGTTGTGGAAGTGTCGAGAGAAGACTTGAAGAACTTAACATTTTAGTTAAATCAGAATAAGGGAAAGGAAAAGAGGGAAGATGTATGGTGCACATTTTGCAGAACAAAAGGTCACCATAAGAACGAATTCCCAATCTTTGCATAGTATATATGAATAGGGATGTAAAATATGTTATCGTCAGGTGGACTATGGTGTGAGATATGAAAAACACATGAGCATGATCCCTATCATTGTTCCATGATGAAAAAGTATTAGACAATACCAAAGAGTATATTTTTGCAATTTTTGCAAGTCAGATGGACATGGAGACAAGGACTGCAGAACCTTGTAGATAATGAAGGAGTGGACATCAGATGCATATAGGGTGCAATATGAATTAATGAAAACACAACATGCGCAACAACCACAATATAATAATGCGCAATAGCCATAGTATAATACCATGCAACCGTTTCAAGCACAACCATAGTACAACAATTCGTAACAATTTGGAGCACCATCGTAGTATAACAACGGACAACAATGTGCAGTGCCACCATAGTACAATAATGCACAGCCACAGTACAGTCAAGGACCTCAATATAATACACCGCTAGGGGATAATCAAGGAAACAAAGGAGGCTTTAAAGGAGGAGGTAGAGGACCTGTAGTTTGTCATAATTGTCAAAAACCAAGGCACTATGCAAGAGACTGTCCACAACCACCTGTGACATGTATGTATTGTTGTGCAAAAAACCATGAGACAAAATACTATCTGAAACTTCTGTTGAAGATACAGAACAAGAGGAACCAAAACAATCAAAATGTACAATGGATTGTTGTAGAAAACAAAAAAGAGGATGGGAAAAAGATCAACATAGTTATTAGAGGTGTGTTAGCACTAAGAGTCACCCTTAGATTGCGGGAGTGTTAGCGCTAGAAGTTTCACTTGGACTGCTTCAAGTACAAGACCAACACATCTTGAAATGACAAGGGTTTAATATGGATAAGATGGGTTTCAGGAAATTATGAGATTGGTTAAATTAATCAAGAAAGCAATGAAACCATTGGGCATGGAGTCCATGAAAAGAAACTGTAATCCTGAACTAACATTCTATGTGAAACAAATCAGGTCAACAAAGTTGGGATCAGTTATAATGCTTATAAAAAGATGGAATGAAGAAATAAGAAAAACAAAACTGAAAATGATCAAAGAGCATCCTGATCTTCAATACATATGACAACAAGAGGAAAAAACTCATTTTTCAGAAAACCTTTCTAAAGATGAATTAAAACTCATATAAGCCTGTGGCAAGGGCTAGAGCATATCCTATACAATAACCCTCTCAGCATAGAAATTGCAGACATATAACCTATAGCAGCAACACATATCCAAGAAGATGAAAGATGGGAAAATGATTTACATAGAAAAGAGAAAACAAAATGAAACATAACTTCATTGTCAGCTGAAGTCTTTTACATAAAAAAGAAACACAGGTTTGCAACTTGAAATCAAAGAATTTTCATGCCTTTCTGGATCCCTCACGGATCTTGAAATTTTACCCAGACCTCTCGGGTCTCTCCGTTGGCTCATGAATCCCTTCTCCAAGAGATCTTTCCTTCCTTAAATAGAAAATAGCATCCTCATAACCCTAGGAGGTAGAATCCCATCTCCTCCATTGGATTCTAAACCTTAGAGATAGGTGGCAACAATCAAAGAGACAAAAATCTAACAAACTGCTAATTTTCAGGAATTTGTTGGAAGTCATTAATAAAATGTTTCCACCTCATTGCATGAGGTATTTGCTGGAGCTAAATCTTAGGTGCAGGTGTCCCTTGGCATCTAAATGATCCTTGAGAAGTCATTTGAATCCTCCTTGACAGGTGGCAACCTCTCAACAAGGCGAATATCAAAACCGTGACCGCTACAGGAAATTAGGTAGTGTCGTTGCGCAGATTTGGTAGTGCCACTTCTATGTCTAATATCTCTCAAATCGTAACACATTTTGAAAAAATGAGAGAGTTTTTTTTTTATTTGGAATGTTATGAACAAAAACCTCCTCCAGTTTTCAAAAATACCTTCTCAATTGTTCACAATCCAAGTTTTAAGTTAGTGACTCAAAAATGGTAAAATAACTCTGCACAATTCGTTTTCTGCTAGAATTTAGGTAGCGCCTGCCTGTGTGTCTACATGCAATTGGGTAACACAAATCTGTGAGTGATTTTGATGCTTGAACTTTGTGAGAGTGTTTTCAATGCTTGTTATTGAGACTTGGCACCTTAACCAATCTTGTGCTAACATAGGCTCCATGGGGGATAGAGTCCTCCCTTTGAGGCTCTAAGAACTCTTGTAGTTTCAGTGCCTTATCCTTTGGGCTTGTGGAGTCATTCTCTGATGCATCGTGCTGAAGAAAACATACTGACCACTTATATAACCCTAATTTCAAACACAAATCAAACACACCTGCTCTTGATGGAGCTTATTTATGCACAAAACCTAAGCTAACTGACTTTTACAATGGGCTAGGTGAAGGGAAACTTCCACCAAAGCCATTCAAGAAATTTGCTGACATGATTCTTTATAATGCCAATGATTGACAATAGACAAGAGGAATATGAAAATGGTTTGAAAACATTTCCTATATCTCCTATGACTTCTTCTGACATAATAAAGTTTACAGGTTCCAAAACATTTGAGAAATACAACTCCATATACACCCCTACAGGGTCATGAAAATGGTGACAAAACACATGGGACTGATAGCATATTTCTTTTTCCATTTGAAGTTGCTTACTGTAAAACTGTGGGTACAAGTGGAAGAAGGATTGACTTAGGTGGTTGTTGATCCACTAATGATTGTTGATTTACTTCTGACTGTGTATAAATGATCTCCTCATGTGCCTCAACTAAGGGTTTCTCCTGGTCAAATCTTCGGGTTATGTCTTTTGTGACAAGGCCAACCCCTGCATCATACTCCCTATCTTCATAGTGATAAAATATAGGATAATCTTGCTGCTCATCATCACTAGAATATTCATCAAAAAAAGGTTGCCCTTCATACCTATGATCAACCTCTAAACCAATAATTTCATCAAGAATATAATTATAAAAAATATCCATTTCGGGAACAATAGTAATTGCTGCTTCTAGTTGTTCATACACATGATTTTCATCTGAAACAAAGTTATGAATGTTGTCCTCTCTGAATACATGAGTATTCTTTATGCTTTCATTTGGATAGCGAATAAAACCGTTTTCATCTTTATATTCAGTAGAGCAATCTAACAAATCTTAAGCACATTATACATATCCCTCACAACAGTTATGACAAATACTTTCAGAGGGATAAAACCTTTTGCAGTGTTCATTGAATACTCTATGTAAACTCTTCAAGGATAAAATGTTGGAAGGGGGTAATGAGAAATACCATTTACGTGCATCCCCATCTAATTAATACATGAACATTTTCATCAATATATCTTCATGATGGATGTCAAGCTACTGCATCAAAGCATGAAATTCTTGAACATGCTCAACAGGGCTGTCATCTTCACCTTCATAAAATCTAGGCAGCAGATCTTGCCATTCATCAATAAGATGCACAAGATGTGGATACTCATCTATGGATGAGAAATTGAGTGGGGCAAACCTCCTAGCCAGGATAGCCTTCATAGCCATTTACTTGGTCTCATTCTAGTGGAGTCACCAACAGGTTCTGAACAATGGAGTTGCCATGGTGAATGTGCATTCTTGAAGGTGTCCAACTTCAGTCACCATCTAAAGCTGGAGCTGTGCAATGTTGTTCTTCCTAGTGAGCTTTTCAATCTGCTCAAATCCGTCCCCGACAGTGGCACCAAAAGATGTTAGCATTGGAAGTTGCACTTGGACTGTTTCAAGTACAAGCCCAACACATCTTGAAATGATAAGGGTTTAATTTGGATAAGATGGGTTTTAGGAAATTATGAGAGCGGTTAAATTAATGAAGAAAGTAGTGAAACCATTGGGCATGGAGTCCATGAAAAGAAATTGTAATCTTGAACTAACATTCTATGTGTAGCAAATCAGGTCAACAAAGGTGGGATCAATTATAATTCTTATAAAAAGATGAAATGAAGACATAATAAAAACAAAACTGAAAATGATCAAAGAACATCTTGATCTTCAATACATATGACAACAAGAGGAAAAAAATCGGTTTTCAAAAAACCTTCTAAAGCTGAATTAAAACTCAGATAAGCCCGTGGCAAGGGCTAGAGCATATCCTATACAATAACCCTCTCAGCACAGAAATTGCAGACATATAACCTATAGCAGCATCACATATCCAAGAAGATGAAAGATTGGAAAATGATTTACACAAAAAAGAGAAAAGAAAATGAAACATAACTTCATTGTCAGCTGAAGTCTTTTACATAAAAAAGCAGCACAATTCTACAACTTGAAATCAAAGAATTTTCGTGCCTTTCTAGCTCCCTCACGGATCTTGAAATTTTACCCAGACCTCTCGGGTCTCTCCGTTGGCTCATGAATCCCTTCTCCAAGAGATATTTCCTTCCTTAAATAGAAAATAGCAACCTCATAAACTTAGGAGGTAGAATCCCATCTCCTCCATTGGATTCTAAACCTTGGAGATAGGTGGCAACAATCAAAGAGACAAAAATCTAACAAACTGCTAATTTTCAGGAATTTGTTGGAAGTCATTAATAAAAGGTCTCCACCTCATTGCATGAGGCCTTTGCTGAAGATAAATCTTAAGTGTAGGTGTCCCTTGACATCTAATTGATCCTTGAGAAGTCATTCAAATCCTCCTTGAAAGGTGGCAACCTCCCAACAAGGCGAATATCAAAATCCTGACCGCTATAGGAAATTAGGTCGTGCCGTTGTGCAGATTCGGTAGCACCACTTCTATTTCTGATATCTCTCAAACCGTAACACATTTTGAAAATATGAGAGAGGTTTTTATTATTTGGAATTTTATGAACAAAAACCTCCTCCATTTTTCAAAAACACCTTCTCAATTGTTCACAATCCAAGTTTTAAGTTAGTGACTCAAAACTGGTAAAATAACTCTGCACAATTCATTTTCTGCCAGAATTTAGGTAGCGCCTGCCTGTGTGTTTGCGTGCAATTGGGTAGCTCAAATCCATGAGTGATTTTGACGCTTGAAATTTTTGAGAGTGTTTTCAATGATTTTTCTTGACACTTGGCACCTTAACCAATCTTGTGCTAACATAGCCTCCATGGGGGATAGAGTCCTTCCTGTGAGGCTCTAAGAACTCTTGTAGTTTCAGTGCCTTATCATTTGGGCTTGTGGAGTCTTTCTCTGATGCATCATGCTAAAGAAAACATGTTGACCAATTATATAACCCTACTTTCAAACATAAATCAAACACACCTGCTCTTGATGGAGCTTATTTATGCACAAAACCTAAGCTAACTGACTTTTACAATGGGCTAGGTGAAGGCAAACTTCCACCAAATCCATTCAAGCAACTTGCTGACATGAGTCTTTATAATGCCAATGATTGACAACAGACAAGAGGAATATGAAAATGGTTTGAAAACATTTCCTATATCTCCTCTGACTTCTTCTGACCCAATAAAGTTTACAAGTTCCAAAACATTTGAGAAATACAACTCCATATACACCCCTACAGGGTCATGAAAATGGTGACAAAACACATGGGACTGATAGCATATTTCTTTTTCCACTTGAAGTTGCTTATTGTAAACTGTGGGTACAAGTGGAAGAAGGATTGACGTAGGTGGTTGCTGATCCATTGATGAATGTTGATTTACTTCTGGTTGTGTATAAACGATCTCCTCATGTGCCTCAACTAAGGGCTGCTCCTGGTCAAATCTTTGGGTTATGTCTTTTGTGACATGGACAACCCCTGCATCATACTTCCTATTTTCATAGTGATCAAATATGGGATAATCTTGCTGCTCATCATCACTAGAATATTCATCAAAAATAGGTTGCCCTTCATACCTATGATCAACCTCTAAAACAATAATTTCATCAAGAATATAATTGTTAAAAATATCCATTT
>ML830108.1:0-10640 GCA_009831015.1 Picea engelmannii | reverse complement strand
TGAGTCTCTGACATAATACATTGTGTTTGGGGTGTTTCCATCCCTCTAAAGAAATAAGTATGAGTAACCACAAATAGTGGAACTTTGTGCCTAAGTCATGAGCATCTTTGCAATCATCCAAAAATATATTTAACAAGTATGGACTCCAGCTAGATACAATCCCTTTTGTGCATTGTGCAACTGTTTCTATCACTCCTGCTAGTGCTTCTTCTTTGTGACACTTCCTAATCAATTTACATGCCATAAGATTTGTTTCTAACCTCATCGTGGGTTCATTGATTCTGTTTATAATGATCCCCTTGGATCCTCTCTTTGTTCCATAGGTTTTCTTCATTTCCTCTACCAAGGCTTTCTCCTTGGTCTTGTCATCCATATACTGCACAAGTTTCTCACCATCTATGGGAAGACCTATTATTTTGGCAATTAGTGTGACATCAATTGAGACTAGCCTATCCAACCATACAATTCCTTCGTGCATTATTTCTAGTAATTGTTTGACGCAGATATTTAGCCATACCCATTCCAAAATGCGGGATCTCTAGCAGGTTCATTATGCATGTGTTATATAAACCTATTATCCATTGTTTGGGTTCCAGTATCGATACTCATGTTGCATTGACCCCTCTACTCTCCATGTATACGTGTTGCTCAAATTCTGGAAACTTGTCTTTGTGTTTTACATCATGGTCCGCATAGCGTAGTTTATCTACGCATCCTAGAAAATCTGGTAAAAACTGTACTCTTCTTGGTATGCGCAGTAACACAAGGGTTACCCCTAGTTGCTTGCGTGGTGACCTATAGATTGTTTGTTTTCCTTTCACCTTTTTTTATGCCCTTGAGGGACCTGCCTCCTAGTGCATTTTATCTTCCTCTTCCTCTTATGTGCCATACTCTTGTTGCTTTGTGATCTCTTCTACTTGTATCTTCTCCTGCTATGCTAACTTTGTGCTATATTGAACCCTCAACTCGTTGGACTTAGACCGTTCCTCGTATTCTTTGTTTGTTGGTTGGAGGGTTTCCATGCTAGGTTGTTTTTTCAGGTGTTTGTTTCTCTTCTGTCGTGTTTTTTGGGTCAATCTCCATTTTTTTGTCGTAGGGGCTACCTCTTGCTCCTCCACCATTGTAGGTCTCATTGGTTCAATGACCGGGGAAGGAATGGCATCCACATCCACCACTCCCTCTGGTTACATAGGGTTTTCCGCTTCCATTGTTGGATCCAATGGCAACCTCGTGGAACTATGTGTTTTCCTCATTGTCCTACTAGGATATACGACCTTTGGTGGTGCCATCATGCTTGAATCTCTGTGGGTTTTCTCGGAAATCTCATTGACTGCCTTATAAATCACGTGTTCTCTCTTAACTTCTTACTCCTTAGCTCTGTATTTGCTTGAAGTCATAATGTGTCTTGTTGGACATGATTTTTTCTTCTATAGTGTTTTCATAATTGTTCCAAATCTTACCGGGCATGCTTCCTCCATTGTCATAAATGTTCATTTCGCACCTCATTTTTCCGACAGCCCGTTTTTCTTTTCCTGACTATTTCATTTTTTCGGAGAGCAATATTTCTCTACTGTCATATTTCTCTAGCACACTAGACTTTCCTTTTATCATAGTTGTCATCCGCGCAGTATATTCACTTCTTATCACATCATTCTACTGTATGTTTCACGTTGTCATTCTCAGTGGTTTGTCTACCACTTGTTCCTTTGGATTTTTATCATTTTTCTACTTTTTTTCTTCTTTTTCTTCCTACTATATACATTATGTATAATTTTACTTTCTATGTTGTAATTACTGAGGGTTGGTAGGTCAATTGTCCCTATACATTTTTAGTCGACTACCATTCTCCATTCCTTGCATTTCCTTGCCTACTAAGTTCTTTAGCTGCACATCACCTCCATCTTTGACAAACTTTATCTCATATGGCCCTAGCCAATGCATTATAAACTTCCCTGGGTGCTACAAGTATTTATTGCCATACAGGAGAACCAAATCTCCTACTTTGAAGTTATTCTTCTTAATATGTCTATTATTCTAGGCTTTATCCTTTGCTTTATATACCTCTTGATGGAAACCAACTATAATTCTATCTTCTTCTAATTCTATGAGTTGAACTAATCTTTCATGGGCTATGCCTCTTTCTGTCATGTCTTTAATAGATGCAATGCATATACTTGGTGTCAAATAATCCAAGGGAACTACTCCTTCTTGTCCATACACCAACGTAAAAGGTGTATGTCATATTAGCTTCTTGCATGTAGTTCTATAATCCCATAACAGTGTTGGTACCTTCAAGTCCCAGTCATCCATGTTTACATTACAAATCTTGCTCAAGGCATTTTCCAATATTCTGTTGAACGCTTCTACTGCCTATTTTCCTGAGGATGATAAGGAGTGCTCTTATGATGATGTATCTCAAATTCTTCCATCATTACCTGGATTGTATTGTTGATAAAGTGAGTCCCTTGATCACTCATCAATATTCTTGGACATCCAAACCTTATAACTACATGTTCAAACAAAAAGCACACTACAGTCATTGTGTTGCAATCCTTCACTGGTGTTGCCTCATCTCATCTGGTCAAGTATTATGTTGTTGTAATAATATATCTAGCTTCTGACCTTCTTGTTGGTGGATTAATTGGACCTACAAAGTCTACTGCCCATTTTTCTAACACTTGCAAAGTTACTTGAGGTCTCAATGGCATCCCATCCCTCATGGATGGCTTTCCAACTCTCTAACAAACATCATAATTCTGACAATACTCCTTTAAATAATTGTGAACTGTCGGCCACCATAATCCTACACACAATACCTTTTGTGCAGTGGCTTTCCCTATCCTCCAACAATCCCTTCATGTGCTTCTACCAAAATGATAGGCCTTTCATTCTCCATAACACATCTTCTCAAAATATTATCTGCTCCAATTTTGTATAAATGACCTGCAATCAATTGTTAGTCTACAGCTCTGACCACCAAATTTTTCTTCTGTGCAGTAATAAATTCCTTTGGTGCAAATCCTGTACTCAAAAACTCAATAATGTTAGCAAAATACTCATCATATATCTATACTGAAAACAAGTTTGCATATGAGAAGTTGTCCTCCAACTTACTTGGTTCTTCTCCATTAGCTATCCTGGATAAGTGATCTAGTCCTGCATTCAATCTTCCAGGTTTCACCACAACTTCAAAGTCAAAATCTTGGAACAAAAGTATCCATTTACAAATTCTTCCCCCCAACACTGGCTTATTGAATAAATATCTAAGAGCAGAATGATATGTAAACATATTGAAATGTTTCCCTAACAAGTAATGTATGTATTTATGCAATGCATACACCATAGTTAATCTTTACCTTTCTGTAGTATTGTAGTTTTGTTCTAAATCTAATAACTTTTTGCTTGCAAATGTTATAGGGTGATCTATATCACCTTCTCATGGTTGTGTCAATAATGCTCCTAATGTTATTTCATATGCATCCACATGCACATGAATTATTTTTCCCAATCTAGAAACACTAAAATTGGCACAGTAACCATCTTCTCTTTCAAAATATCCAAGCTCTTCTAGCACTCTTCATTCCACTGATATTTAGTGTCCTTATTCAACAACTTCTCCATCAATGCAGTAATCTGTGCATATCCACTTATGAACTTCTTGTAATACCCTATATGACCAAGTGCATTATTCAACTGGAGCACTAATTTAGGTGGTGGTAAGTTCACTATGAAAATAATTTTAGCAGGATCAACTAGCAAACCCTATTTACACACCACATTCCCTAACAAAATATGAAAAAGTGTGTTGACAATACATTTCTTAATATTCAATGAAATATGACATTGTCTACACCTATCTAACATCAATATTAATACTTCCACATGATCCTTCAATAAACTAAACATTGTCAAATAATCCAAGTAAACTTCCAAAAACTTGTGAATAAAGTCCTTAAAGGTTGTTACTACTATCCTTGAAAAAATTGTAGGTGCATTCTTCAACCAAAATGGCATAAAGGTATACTAAAATGATCCCCATTCTGTAGAAAATGTTGTCTTGTGTCTATCTTCTGATGCTATCCTGATATGATGATATCCTGAAAATCCATATGTAAAGGAATAAGCTTCTTGACCTCCTACATTCTCCAGAACTTCATATGTAAATGGGGAAGGAAAAGGATCATGTAGGAAAGCATCATTCAATTTTCTCAGATATACACAAATCTTGATCCCTCCTTGATCCTTTTCCTACACCACCATAAGACTGATTCATTCTAATTCTTCCATAGGTTCTATGACACTAGCCTCTAACATCTTGTCAATTTGTGCCTCCACCTTCTGCTTATACACTGGATTTAACATGTAAGGTCTATGTCTTATAGGTCTAGAATCTGGCTTCAAAGGGATCTTCATCTCTCCTAGTTCTCTTGCTAAACCCTTCATCTCTGAAAATGTCACAGGAAACAAGTCGTTGTATTCACGCAGTAATTCTGTGATTCTTTATACTATCTGATTATCCCAATAATCTCCCATGCTTGTAATATTTGGGTTTTTTGCAGTTCCAATGTTTACCTTTTTTATCTTCAGTGGTGTAGCATAATATTTTGAATACATCTTTGGACCTTCTACTTCCATTTCTCCTTCAACTTCTAGGATTTGGATATTGCGCGGGTTTTCTTCTGTTGGGTCTTCTTCTTCTACGACATGATAATAGGGTAACAACTTTTGAACTGTCTATTTCTTCTGATATGTTGTCACAATATCCACTTCAGGTTCTTCAAAAATTTTGTCTCTGACCACCTTCAATGGTGTATCTATTTATGGGCTTTCATGCTCAAAGGAAAATGTAACCACAAAATTATGTTGGATTTCTTCCCAATTTGTAGTTTCTCTGCATTGTTCATGTTATGTGTACCAATGCTTTGGAATTTCTTCTAATGTGTGAATAAAATGGTGTGGCCATTCTTCTGGAAGTACTAATGTCCATTGAACCATGCACTTATCTACATGTTCTCTGGGTTTTCCAAGTCCATCATATTTCTCCAAAAAATTGTTCTCCTACTCTACGCTAAATCTAATGCACAATAACCTTTTACACTGAAACTAGTTGTTGATCTTCTCCTTATGTGTACCCCACCAAAGGTTGGGCATAGCTTTCAAATAAATAACTAATACTAGTAATATTTGATTTTCTAAGACTTCTGATTCAAACTTCATTAAAAAATCCTCTAAGTCATTTAGACCATAAAACGTAGGAGGCTCTCTTACCTCTGAACCAATCCATCTTAGCACACACGTCATTCTGGCACATCTTCTAGTGGATAATTCATGTATTCGTTTCTTCCAGTTCTCCATTTAGGTGTCTGAGTCTGAAGCATAAGAACTAATACTCCTCCAACTTAGCATCCCATCTACAGTTGGGTTGATATAATCCTCTTTGTGCATGGTAGTTCTATACAGTTGATTTGCATCCTCTGTAATAAAATTGCCCATCGCAGGTTCCACATAACTTCCTCATTTTAAGGGATCCAATGGCATAATAACTCCATACTCTCCTAATTCAAATATTATCTTCCTCATCTTCAAGTTAATAATAGTATGGTTATCAAAAGCCCAATCTAGACCCGACAAAGTTGGATATGGTGAAGTATTATCTACTATGTCATTGACCTCAAAGTCTACCATGGTGCACATTCCATATAGATCTACTGGAATCCATTTCAATATTCCAATTGGCACCTCTCTATGTTGATTTGATAACTTCAATTGGATAGGTGAGTACCCCAATGTTGTTTCTCCCATAGCTTCCCATGTCTTCTTTAGCAGAACATTTACTTTAGATCATGAGTCTAATATGATATCACCCATCTTGAAATCTTCAATGTTTACATTCAACCTGAATTCCTTTCTTGTTCTTCTCTTCCTACGGACCAGATTTACTATCTTTACCCCTTCTTCCCTAGAGTTACACTTTTCTAACAGACTCTATAGTACTTGTAAATAATTTTTATCATTTAGGAATTTTACACATGACCCCAAAAAGTTTCTTAAATTACTTACTTGCTCTGAAGGCTGCTCTTTGTTGGTCTAATCAAATAAGGGAAGCATTTCATACACTGGTACCTCATGTACTAGCTTTGTTCCTGAAGTAGACACAATATTTTCTTTCAAAATATCTTTTCTAGCCTCTTTGAATGTCTATTTCTCTTTACACACATCAAACTTATATTCAGGCATTGTATTCTTCCTAACCCAATGGTAATGATCCTGATCCTTCATTGTTACATATTCTCCTATATTTTCTCCACCTTGTTATCACATAAGGTTGTCAAGGGCCATAGGTGTGTGTCGATATACCCGAGTCTGTAGTCTTGCCCTGTCTCTATCCTTGTCACGGGCCAAATCTTAGGTTTTTCCCCCTTCAGCTTGTAAATCGTTCTATGTTTTCCCTTGTTTGTTTATGCGTCCTAGTTTCCCTTAAATATATTACCCGAGTGAAATCTTGGCCCCAAGCCCTCTATTTTTCTTCAAGGGAAAGCTCTCGCATCCTGTGTTTTAGTCACTGGTCTCCCTGTTTTCTCAGTTCTCCATCTGAATCCTTGATCATACAGGTCGTAGCCATGAACACAAAGCACATATTTCTTAACATTTTGTTTCAGGATTGAAGCATAAGAAGAAGGCAGTTTTAATCTTTCAATGGCAAAGATTCCAAGAGCAGTCCAGATCAGCAACTCATGGGAGTTCGGGAGTACAAACTTGCTCAAAGTATAGAGTCAAATAAAAAGGCCTCGAAGTGAATATGAACCGTTGATATTAAAGGGGACAGGTGGTCGTCGATCCAAGCCTTTGTGGAAATGAGCTTCAGGATATTTGAAATAAGAAGTACTTAGAAATCTCGAAGAGCCGAAGTCGTCAAAGTGTTGGATTTGTCGAAGCTGTCGAAGTGGCCGAAGGCCCAAAGTCCCGAAGGCCCGAAAGCCCGAAATGGATCTGGGTCATTGATCAGCAACAACCACATGTCATCAGATCCATAGCTCCAGGTAAAAGCACATGGAAGAGTAAGTGATATTTGAGCTTTGGTTTTCCCGGAGCTTGGAGACCTAAAGTGGATCTCGGTCATCCAAATCTAGAATGCCAGGCATCATCAAATCTTTCACTCCAGGAGTTTTACTTCAGGAGTTTTAAAATGAGAAAAGAGTCGAAGTCCCAAAGGCCTCGGAGTTCGGAGACCCGAAAATCGTCTTAGTCGTTGATCTCATGGAGCCACGCATCATCAGAGCCCTAGCCCCGGATGTTTTTCTTCGAGCGAAAATAAGTTTGAGTGTTGATTTTCCCGGAACCTGGAGACCCGAAGGATATCTCAGTCATCAATTTAAGATGATACGTGGCAATCATCAGTATGAACATGTGGCACACTCTTCGGTCATGGCACCATGCACCTTTTCGACAGTGACACATGGCACTCAGTCTAGGAAGTCGTGGGAATATCATTCGCTTCTTTCTTAGTGACATGTGTCACTTCTCTTTCATGACACATCATCATGGTGATGTCAGGCCACCATGTCAGATTATCCTCCGAGAGGTGTTATTGTTCAACATCAAAAAGTAGTGTCCCCCCTAGGGCACAGTCTGGCAGATTCTAAAGTTGGTGGGTGGTTAATCTTGGAAGTGGCGCTAAATATAGCAGGTGTGCCCAGATCTCATATCAGGACTAGATATACAGCCACAGTCCATTGTGAGGACGCAACATGCTCAGACAATAATTTTCTTGAGCAATCCCACAATTGAAACCATGGTATGGTGAATGCGCTGCGTGGAGAAATGTGGTGGATTGCAGACCCAAAAGAAGTCTGAATCCAAACCACCTCTGAGCGGCCCCAAAATCACATGTGTATATGGCATCCTATCCGAGAGCAGCATGTGGTCTCTCCCTGAGCATTAACTCTCGTTCAGTTTCTGAGGAAAGGCAGTTAATGAAAGTAGAGCTGGTGGTTGAAACCTCGACTCACTCCATAAATGGAAGGTATGGAAGGCCCAGCTGTGGGGACTGAACCATCAGCCCATGGTACCCCTGTGGGCAGATTGTCCTGCAAAACCCATGTCGATCTGAGCTCACGTCTGGCAGAGGGGTGCATGTTCAGTTTGAGAGAAGAACTCGTCGATGCAAATCTTTTATTATAGTGACCAAGTCACACTTTTGGTAGTGGTGTATTGTTCTGAGTATAAATAGATAGTTTTAATATTTTGTTAAGGTCATCAACTGGTTGAGCAAAGCTCCCTATTTTGTAATGTTTTGATGGTGGAATTGTTCTCTGGTTATGTATCAAATTTGAGACTTTCATGTTAATAGAAGTCAGCTTCCTTTCATCTCTCTGTAAAAATTGTGCTAAAACACTCCGGCATGGAGGATCCAGTCGAGGGTTGTTATTTTGTTGTAATGTAAGTTTGATTACAGTGGTATCGTGACCATTTTTAGTCATCTCCCTTGTTATATTTCTCCCTCTTACACTGAATGGCTCGGGCATGGAGGATCCATTCGAGTTATTGTAGCTACAGTGTGATGTAGGTTTGATCATTGTGTTGTTGTGACTATGTTGTTTGGACATATTTCAGTTTCTGAAGCTTGAGCTCAAGAGTGATCTTGAGTCTAAGTTTTTCTTCTTCAAGTTGCTTGAAAGCCTGATGCTCATAGCAGTCTTGTTCACCTTTCTCACTAAGTCTTCCCTCTGCTCACACTTTAACTCAATTCACTGACTAAAGTTAATGTGGCCCTCACTTCCATGTGCATTTCTTGTCCACTTTCATGTTGAACATCATTCATATATGGAGTTTTGTCCATTGACCTCCACTCATATAAAGCCAACATCCACCAAAAACTCTAATGGGTATTGAGCTTATCCTCCATGTTAGCACAAGATTGGTTAAGGTGCCAAGTGTCAAGAACAAGAATTGAAAAAACTCTCACAAATTTCAAGAAAAAGAAGAACACATGGATTTTCGCTACCCAATCGCACGCAGACACACAGGCAGGCGCTACCTAAATTCACAACCTAAATTTTGGCAGAAAACTAATTGTGCAGAATTATTTTACCATTTTTGAGTCACTAACTTACAACTTGGATTGTGAACAATTGAAAAGGTATTTTTGAAAACTAAAGGAGATTTTTGTACATAACATTCCAAATAACAAAACCCTCTCTCATTTTTTCAAAATGTGTTACGTTTTGAGAGATATTATACATAGAAGTGGCGCTACCAAATCTGCACAGCGGCGCTACCTAATTTCCTGTAGTGGTCACGGTTTTGATATTCGCCTTGTTGGGAGGTTTCCACCTGTCAAGGAGGATTCAAATGACTTCTCAAGGATTAGTTAGATGTCAAGGGACACTTGCACCTAAGATTTAGCTCTATAAAAGGCCTCATGAAATGAGGTGGAGACATTTTATTAATGACTTCCAACAAATTTCTGAAAATTAGCAGTTTGTTAGATTTTTGTCTCTTTGATTGTTGCCACCTATCTCCAAGGTTTAGAATCCAATGGAGGAGATGGGATTCTACCTTCTAAGGTTATGAGGATGTTATTTTCTATTTAAGGAAGGAAAGATCTCTTGGATAAGGGATTCATGAGCCAAGGAAGAGACCCGAGAGGTCTGGGTAAAATTTCCAGATCCGCGAGGGAGCTAGAAAGGCATGAAAATTCTTTGATTTCAAGTTGCAGACTTGTGCTGCTTTTTTTTATGTAAAAGCCTTCAGTTGACAATGAAGTTATGTTTCATTTTGTTTTCTCTTTTCTGTGTAAATCATTTTCCCATCTTTCATCTTCTTGGATATGTGTTGTTGCTATAGGTTATATGTCTGCAATTTCTGTGCTGAGAGGGTTATTGTATAGGATATGCTCTAGCCCTTGCCACGAGCTTATCTGAGTTTTAATTCAGCTTTAGAAAGGTTTTCTGAAAACTAAAATTTTTCCTCTTGCTATCATATTTATTGAATATCAGGATGCTCTTTGATCATTTTCAGTTTTGTTTTTCTTATTTCTTCATTCCATCTTTTTATAAGCATTATAATTGATCCCAACTTTGTTGACCTGATTTGTTGCACATAGAATGTTAGTTCAGGATTATAGTTTCTTTTCATGGACTCCATGTCCAATGGTTTCATTGCTTTCTTGATTAATTTAACCACTCTCATAATTTCCTGAAACCCATCTTATCCAAATTAAACCCTTATCATTTCAAGATGTGTTGGGTTTGTACTTGAAGCAGTCCAAGTGCAACTTCCAGGGCTAACATCTTTTGGCGCCATTGTTGGGGACATATTTGAGCAGATTGAAAAGCTCACTGGGAAGAACGGCATTGCACAACTCCATCTTTAGATGGTGACTGAATTTGGACACCTTCAAGACTGCACATTCACCATGGTGAATCCATTGTTCAAAACCTGTTGGTGACTCCACTGGAATGAGACCAAGTAAATGGTTATGAAGGCTATCCTGGCCAGGAGGTTTTCCCCACTCAATTTCTCAGCCATAGATGATTATCCACATCATGTGCCTCTTATTGATGAATGGAAAGATCTGTTTCCTAGATTTTATGAAGGTGGGGATGACAACCCTGTTGAGCATGTTCAATAATTTCATT